>BMAO01010320.1:0-21617 GCA_019973975.1 Trichonephila clavata
AATGTTGAACGTGATGTACACAACGATTTTTTTTTTAAAAATAGATTTTAGGTTTCAAAATATTCCCGGAGTTGCTAGCCTCTGCTACAGTTTATGCAGAAACATATATCTGTGCAATCAGAAAAATAAAAGCTTTTTTTTCCCTTTATACTGTTATAAATTCATTTGAAAATGACGTGTTTTATTTACAAAACAGAACCTCTGTTCCTTTTCATCATAATTCATCAGAAACGAAAAAACAGTTTTGTGTTTCTTTGATTGCTCAACTTCAATTTTTCATACGCTGTTCATGTTTTTCAATCTATTTTATTTAAAAAATGCTTTATTAAAATAAATAAAACATTTTTTAATTACACAGTAATTGCGTAATTCTTTGCTTGCAATTAAGTAATAAATATATAAACAACTCTTTATTTATTATCTAAAAAATTCGCTGTTTATAAAAGATTTTATAGAACTGAAACGCGAGAGTATTTTTTTTTCTGCACTACATTATATAACTAAATTTTTGGCGAATTTTTCAGAACATTCTGAAGAATAATTTCTTACTTTATAGTTATTTTTTATTTTAGCCTAAATACTTCCTCTCTCTTGTCACTCAATGTTTTTACAAAAAACTACTCAAATAGCTAGAATTACTTGTATATTATATATTTCATGTATTTACTTCTTTATAGGCTCCAGGGGCGTCTTAAGACTCTTTGAGGCCCTGGACTCAGATGACCTTAAGATTTTTTGAGACCCTGGGTCCCTATGCAAAAGTAGGCCTTACCTGAGGTCTTTTTAAAGTAAACAGTATATACGAATCGTCAAATACTCATTTAAAAAGGTAATTTGAAACAAATAAAAGTATTCGATTCACAATTTCAAAAAACCTAGGTATAAACCTGCTCGACCGATGGTCACATTTTAACTAAATGAGTTGAATGATTGTTTATGGTTTTTGGCTTAGGCCTAAGTATAAACAATGGTCATCATGCCTTAAGACGTCCCTAATAGGCTTACCATATTTTTGATGCTCCAGCCTAAAATAAACTTTTGAAATTTCTGAGCATTTTTACCAGTTTACTGAAAAATTAAACTTTATTTATCGTTGTTTATCGTCAGAATAAAATTCACAAAAAAAAAAGCTCTGAAATAATTTTAATATTTCTTCTTCTTCATAAGCTCAAACAGCTTTTTGTAGGCCAAGGCTGACTCGCTGATCCTCCTCCAGTTGACCCTATCAGTCACGATGGCCTTCCATTTGTTGATTCCCATTAGTTTTAGGTCCTTTTCAACATCATCTAACCATCGTGTGGGTGGTAGTCCTCTACGTTCTGGTCCCTTCAATTTTCGAAAAGTTACTTTTTTGGTAGGAAAAGCATAGGCATATCTGATATAGATGCCCAGCTACCTAAACGTGATGCTTTTATAGTTCTCACAATGTCAGTCCCACCATATTTACTGTAAATCTCATGATTGTAAAGAATTCTTCACTCGTTGCTCTCTTGAATTGGTCTAAAGATGTCCCCTTATATTTTTTTTCCACAAATAAGTAACTTTTCTTCCTCTGCTTTAGTGAGGATCCAACATTCACTTCCATACAGAGCAATAGGCCTGATTAAAGTTTTATGTATGCTCAACTTGGTGTTTATAGACCATAAACTAAGATTTGAATTGGTTTCTCCAGGCCATGAAAACTTCTATTAACCAAACAAATTCTATTGTTATTTCAGTTTTTCAGATCATTGCTACATGAGATCAGAGTTCCTAAGTAAGTAAACTGCTTTACAGTTTCAAAGGTATAGTTACCCAGGGACGTCTTAAGGCATGGGCCAACTAGGCCAGGGCCTCACCCTTGATGGGGCCTCGTTTCGTTCTCGACTCAATCTTAATAAGATTATGATCTGGATAATTTTAATGGTAATGTATTATTCACATGCATATTCTCCGAAAAACAGGAAATTTCAAACTTCTTGTTAACTGATAAAAGTGACAGTCTGTATTATTATGTGAATGCCACTGTCCATGTCTAGGTCTAGGCCTAATACCATAAACAATCATTCAATTTATTTAGTCGAAGTGTGACCATCGGTCGAGCCGGTTTGCGAGATTGTGAGTCGTACACGTTTGTACCAAACTACCGTTTGTACAAGTATTTGACAGTGCATGCTATATGCAGTCTACTTTTAAAGTTCACAGGTGGGCCTATTTTTTCTATAGAGGCCCAGGACCTGAAAAAATCTTTTTTAGAGCCTAGGGCCTCAAGAAGTCTTAAGACGTCTCTGTAATTACCTATTTCAAAGGAGACAAATCCAGAGATTTATTAGTTGACATCAAAAACTTCATTTTGTCCAAATTTTAACACAGACGTTTATCAGTAGATACTGAAAGTGTCTACTCCTTTCTGCAGACTAAATGTTTCCTATAAATGAAAACACTCTTTCAACTGGAGCAGAAAATTCCAGGGGAAAAGGGTATCGCGAACTAAACCGTTTCTGAATATTCAACAAGGAGTAGCAGTCTTTGAAACACCTTAAAAATTTCTTACCACGTCTTTTCAATAGTATCTGCTGCTTTTTCAAAACTTTCACCCTGAACTACCTTTTGATTTATTATTTTCTGGTACAACAATGTACTTTCATCAAATAGGTCATCAATATTTATGAAAGCTTTTATAATTTCTTTAAAAACTTTTGCACTGTCTTCTAAATCAAACCAGACAATTCCAGTTCGTAAATTTACCCACTGAAACTTACTACTTTATCAAATTAATTCTCCATTCACAACTCTAAGATGGGATACTTTGAATTATAAAAATTGCCTATGCTCGAGAATTTTTGTTCCTGAGCGTCATTACTTTTTTTAAAAAATGCATAGCAATTCTGTGGCTAATAATGGTATGAATATTTTTGTGAGGTTTTTTTCTTCTTTCTCCTGAAATTGATAAATTAAGTCAGAATATGTCTCAAATTCGACGATCGCTGTGACAGAGAATTGGCTTCCAATTTTTTAGAACTATATTATTAAATATGCACAGTCGTAAGAAAATGTTTAAAAACGTATATACATGCAGTGACGTAACGTACCCCCCTCCCACACCGAGGGTGGGTCTAGGATTCTAGAGGGCCAAAGGCCTTACTGACACCAAGTACGTATTAAACCTTTTTTTTTTCCATTTCTAATGGGCTGCGGATTGGTGTTTTACCCTTGCAGACCTAGTACATTTCCCCGGAAGCTGGTATCTCTTTTAGTGCGGACACCATATAGACGGATACCATTCGCCGCAAGTAACTTTGACGCCCAGTTTCCTCCCCTGAAAGAGACACCTAGGCTCTGACAATGCGAACCTGTACTAGGATTTAATTTTGCCGAGACCACCAAGCCAAACAGACACGATATAGGGATCTTTTACATGCTGCATAATCATACGACATGGTCGCTGTCGATTTTCTGCTACATGAAAATCCACCGCCTTGGCCGGGGTCGAACCCGCAACCTTAGGTGCAGAGAACCAGCGACAAATCAACCAAGCCGGACGTATTAAACTAATTTATAAAATATTAAAGGCAAAACCTGACTTTGCTGAGAGAGGGGGGGGCTAATATTTTTCATTACGCCACTCTCTATATATATTATGTCAAACATAAAGGTCTAAAATTTAAAAAACTTCTAACTGATCATAACAGTCACGAAATTCCCAGTGGCCGACGTAACCTAGGGTCTAGGTTACAAACTTATGGCCGTCGCGTCATGGGTTCGAGCCTAGTGTCGCTGAAGACACACCGTGTAAGAGGGGCTGATGCACGTTAAATTTGTTGAGACTCAAATGTCCTCCCGTTGGTGTGGAAATTAGGAGGGGGTGCCAATTCAGCTGTCGTCCTCGTCACTTGACTATGTTCAAAATTACGAGGTCCATCGCCAAAAGCCTTTGCATAGCTTTATAGTGCTTTTAAGAATTAGGATTCAATATAAATGTTCAATTAAATGATTTATTTACTTATACAGCATTTAATCATTATTCGTTTCTTTTTTTTAGTAATTGATTTATTGTCATTTATCAAAAAGTCACTATATATCCATTTATTTAATATTCGATTACAGAATGCTGGCTGTATAATATCAGTTTTTTACAGTGTTTTCACCATCTACCTATGGGATAAGTATGAAAAATGTATAAGTTAAATTTCTTAGAAATCAAGTTTATACAAATAAAAAAAATTATCCGGTTATTTTTTTTAATTTATTATTAAGTTATCATTTTTGCTACCAATAAATGTGGTAACCTCACCAATGTAGAGGGCGATTTAAATCTGTCAAGACTGAAAATCTTAACGTTGACGTGGTGTAGAAATTTAGAAAATGAGGTGCCAGATCAGGTGTCGTCTATGTCATTTAGCCGTGGGTCAAAATTACTAAAATCCTTATCGCACGTACATGTATTTGGAACAATTTTCTTTTAAAGCAAGCAATTCCGAACAATTTCTACCAAGTTGCCTTAGCAACGGCTCCGAAAAATTCCCCAGTGAGCTGAAATAATTGTTCCAAATGAAAGTTGCTTGACATTCCAGCCAATGGGGTTCTTCGGCGTCCTACGTCATGAACAAGATGGTGGTAAAGATGGCAGCGTCGGCTTCGTCAAAAGCTTCAGATATGGCGTACACTATTTTAAAGGGGAAAAAATATTTTAAACAGAATGGAGCTCCATTTCTGTGTACGCCCGACAACAAAAGCGCGAACGAAATAAGGAGATAATATTGGATGTTCGTTTTAAGAAACACACACACAAACAAAAAAAATCGGCGAGTAATTTTTCATCGTGGAGATAGAGCTCGGCTGACGTCAGAGCATGTCGTTTTGCTTACGGCAACCCTTCACCCTCAACTGCATGAAAAATTCGGCGAAACGGTTGCTCCAAATATGCCTGTGTGATTGTGCCTTTAGTCCGTCTCTTATATTGCAATAATATTGCCATGAATAAAGTATATACATATAGTACATAATTAATAGTTCTAAATCCTTTGGGTGAATCATTTTCCTATCTAGCAACAGTGATTCATTTATTTAAAATTGTAAGAAAAAAAGTTTTAACAGGAAGTAGTGGCGCCTTTCAAGCAAATAAGGAGTCTGAATCAGTATTTTGTGACAAATTTTATTTTTTATTTGTTTTTGTCCTTTTGTTATTTTGTATTAACTATGTACCTGTATTAGAGATAACCGGGTAATCTGTATTGGAATAAACTATGCAATTCCTGAACCATGTAATTAATGTGAAGAAATTATATAATTCTAATTAAAAGAACTTCTGTTAAACTTGTCTTCTTCTGTATAAGAAAATATACTTTTGCTCAATAAAGACTAACTTACGAAGATAGTTGTTTACGTGGGGGGTGGGGGTTTGAAGATGCAACTCCTTTTGGATGATTATGAGGTTTCTTGGTACAAGTCTCGAGCAGATACGAACATGATAAGTATCTACAAGAGGAAGATTTTAAGATTTATTTTTGGGGGAATTTATGAAAATGGAACGTGGCGAAGCAGATCAGATTTCGAGCTCGGTCAATCATATAAAGAATCTGACATTGTTATCCTCATCAAAATATAACGAATTAAATGGGCAGGTCATGTTGTCAGAATGGATGAAGACCGCACCACTAAAAAAAGTCTTCAGTGCCCAACCAATTGGTACACGAAGAAATGGCAGGTCAAATCTTAGATGGATTGATAGCCTAGATAAAGATCTCCTAGTTTTGAGAACTAAGAATTAGAGAACACTAGAGCAGAAAGGAGGCAAGCTTAGAAAAAGGCTTCTTGAGAAGGCCAGTCAACTCAACTAAGGAAGGAAGGATGAGGTTCCTAGTAACAAATTACTATACCCTCTCATCAAAATTAAGGTAAAAGATAAAAAGAGCTTAATTTTGTTAAAGTTCCATAAAATTTTAATTTACTGACATAATTAAGCAAAAAGAGCATTCGCTTTGAAAGTTTCCACTGGCGAGGAAAATTGTGGAATATAAATTAAGCTGAATTGGGCACATAATTTATTACTTTCCCTTCAGCAATACTGCTACTTGTGGGAAAATTGAGTTTTACAAATTGATTCCCAGCTTGAACTTGAAAAATAAAGTTATGACAACCATATAACATGTGACCAAGGTCACCAGATTGATGACTTTATCACCCTTCCTGACAAATTTGGCTGAAAAGACGATATTGCCAATGAATTATCGAGAAGGCTCTAGGTTCCATACTTCTAGAAATTTCTATGAGGTGGAATCAGTTCAGAAGAAAGTTCAAGCGTGTCCGTTTATTGCGATAAGAGAGAGACTTTATCTGTATGGGTATTGCTGCAAATGAAACTGTTTAGAGCCGGGGTGAACATTAAGTCGATCGCGATCGACCGTTGGACCGCCAAGACATTTTAGGGTGACCGCCTTCACTAAGGCCTAATAATCATTCCATCATACAAAGATCTAGAAATACCGTATTTTTTCGAATCTAAGTCGCCATCGATTCTCAGCCGCGCCCCAAATTCTCAACAAGATTTTGTTAAAATTGAAAACAAGTTTAAAATGGTTTATCTAAACCTAATTTTTTGAAATTAAAATTAATTTAAAAGGAAAATTAATAAGTGAATAATTAGTTATTTTTTTAGTTTTATAAACTTTTAAATACATGCAAGAAGCTGTAATTGCTCTAAATACCCCACCCATCAATTTTTTTTCCCTTCCAGGTAAAAGTTCGCTAAATAGAGAAATTAATAAAACAGAGCGGCTCAAGTGTAGTATGGGGGGGGGGGAGCTTTGTATTGGCGATTTTTATATAGATATTATGGTAAGATAACGAATTCATTCTGGCTTCTGGATACCTATCGCTAAGTGAAGTAGCTTGGCGATCGATTTTGGTCACCAAAGAAATTGACATCGCCAAGCCCTATACTTTAACCAAACAGAGGTTCATAAAATGGAGGTCCGACTGGAGAGACAGGGGTTCATAAAATGGAGGCATACTTTCTTTTAGCTCACTACACGTACACCACTGGGTGCACCACAACACCTTGAAAAAATTAGAAATAGCCCGTACCCTGGAAAAATCTGCCCACCCCTGATTTAGAGAGCTCTTTCTAGAACGTTGTAAGGCTTGTTTATATAATGAGTGCAATTTGCACTTTTGTAAATTATCTGTTATAATATTCCTTTGTGTATAAACGCCGATTTGTCTTCCTGTAGTCATCTGTTCGTCCCTGTCCATTAATAAATCAATTATTATTTAAATAATTGGTCGCCGGCTGCATTTCACCCCCACAAATTTGCAAGAACCTTCAGTTAATCGACTCTGAAAGATTAAGATACTTGGGCAATCTAAAAGAGAATATAGTTTTTATAAAACTAGTTTCAATGATATTCCTGATAGTTTTATGTTGCACATATTAAGAATGTTACTTAGGTTCGGAAATTAACAATAGAAACGATTGTACTACTGAAATTCAAAAGAGAATTACGATGACTAATAAATGTCTTAATGGAATACGAAAATATATGAAATCGAATTTAATCAAATGAAAAACAAAGGTGTATAAAAGTCTTTTAAGATCAGTATTAACTTATGCATGTGAAACTTAGTACATGTCTCGAACAGATGAGAACATGATAAGTATCTACGAAAGGAAGATTTATTTTTGGAGGAATTCAGGAAAAGGAAACGTGGGGCGAAGATCAAATTTCGAGCTCTATCAATCATATAATGAATCTGACATTGTTAACATCATCAAAATACAACGAATTAATGGGCAGGTCACGTCGTCAGAATGGACGAAGACCGCAGCACTAAAAAGTCTTCAATGCCAGGCACACAAAGAAAGGGTAGACCAAATCTTACATGAATTAATGGCCTAGAAAAAGATCTAGTCTTGAGAACTAAGAATTGGAGAACACTAGCAAGAAGGCTAGCTTAGAAAAGGCTTCTTGAGAAGGCCAAGGCCCACCCTGGGCTGTCGAACCACCGAGGAAGGAAGGGATATTAAGAATAAATAAATAAATTTTTAATTATAAAATACTTTTAAAATAGAAGATATATTTAAATATATAAAATTAAAATAGAATGAGAGACAAAAAATAGGTTCTTTGTTCAGAAATGTTACTGAAAAATGAGAACCACAATTTCAATGCCTCTCATCTAGGTAAAAAATTGTAGAATGTAGAACAGGGGCGTATCTATCGCCGTATCAATGATACGGGGCCCCAAAATTTGTAAGCGAAAAAAACCACAAAATGTTAAGGACCCCATGAAGTTTTGATACAGGAACCACTCAGGACTACCTACGCCAGTGCTTAAGAAATATACTTTATATAAAGAATGCTTTGCCTATTAAATTTAGAAAATAAATATCTATTGCTGAAAATAGACTTAACTGGAAAAATTTTAAAGAAAAGTTTTGACTCGCAATGAATTGTCGAGCCAAAAATATTTATACATCATACCATATTAGTTATATATACGAAGATACAATACACGAACATACAATACATCGTGTTAAAAATTTAAGACACATCCAATGTTAAATTCCTTTTATCCATTGAATTCGGACTTGCACGAAATTGTGACTGTTTACTTCAATTGGAAACAAATACGCAATCAGACAAAATAAATAGTTTGCTTCACGTTTTTGGTAATATGCCAAAATATGAGTAAACTGTTGGGAAATCATACATATACAAGGGGTGATCAAATGAAAAGGTGCGAAACGACATAAAAATGAAACAGTTAAATATTTGCATATTCCTCCAAGGGAGAATGTAGCGAGACATCTCGGGATGCCATTGGAGCCTCTGACTGGGATCGGATCATGCGCGGGTGCCCGCATGCGCAGGAGAGGTTCTTATAAAAAAGCGGCGTCCAAATGATGCGAGCACAGAATGACTCGAGCACAGAAAAAGCATTAACTCCGATGTGTACTGTGAGACACTCCGACGCCTACGCAGGTCCATCAAGAACAAAAGACCGGGGCTGCTCACGGAGGGTGTGGTTCTGCTCCATGATAACGCGCGTCCACACGTCTCCAGATTCACACAAATGGAACTGGACAAGTTCCAATGGGAGACGTTGGACCATCCGTCCTACAGTCCGGACATGTCACCCTGCGATTTCCATGTGTTTGGTCCACTGAAGAAACACCTGAAAGGAAAGCGCTTCAACTCGGACGACGTACTCAAGGACACTGTGAAGGACTGGGTCTCGTCACAGCCACAGGAATTCTGGGAACAAAGAATCCTGCGGCTTGTTCATCAGTGGGATCGTTGTGCTCAGGCCTATGGTGTATATTTTGAATAAAGTCTATATTTGTACCCACCGTGTCGTTTCGTACCTTTTCATTTAATCACCCCTTGTATATTGAGAAAATTTTACGTATCATGATACACTGGCCTCCAAAGTGAAAGCTAGGCCAGTTTTTTTAATTCTCACCATTAAAGCGATAATAATAAAGGTTAAACAAGAGTAATATAAAAAAAATTAAGTCAATTCCTACTTAGATCAACAACAAAAAAAAAAATGTATTTCAGTTACTTATTATTAAATAGTTACAATTAATATAAATATGTATATACATATGACAGAATCACAACATTAACTGGCAATTTTTATTAATTATCATTAATGTATCGCATTGTCATCCAAAACAATCACGTATATAAAATTTCAGTTCAACTGTTTAGCTTTGAAACGTGAGGGAAGAAAAATCTTTTTAAGTTTTGACCCAAGTCGCTAAAAATGAAGCCAACTTGGCTGTAATTCTTTAAATAATTAATTTCAGTCAATAGTTTTAATTAATTATAATTAAATTATCGTGTTGTTACCCAAAACAATAGTGTATAGAAAATTTCAGCTCAAATGAGCGCTTTAAAATCTGAGAAAAAAAACCTTTTCAAGTTTTGACACAAGTCGCCAAAAATGAGGTCAATGTGGCTGTATTTGTAATTCTTTAAATAATTAGTTTTTATCAATCAAATTTTATTAATTATAATTAAATTACTGTATTGTCATACAAAATAAGTGTGTGTATAAAATTTCAGCTCAATTGAGAGCTTTAAAATGCATTTTATTAACGATTGAAAACTTGAACAAGATAAATATATAAACATATAGAGAATATGAACTTATAGTAGGAATTGAAAAAATTATTTACAAAGCACTAATTTGATATCGGTGTGCCACTCGTTTCTGGCGTGATTTTGAAATAGCTATTTGGCGGCTAGTCTAATTTTATCACTCTAAATTGGCGAAATTTTATAACTATTTGACAGAAAAATCCGTAGTGTAACGACATCAAATTAGTTTCGATTTACATAAAGAAAATTGGGAGATATTTGGTACTAAGTATTATAGGCGTAATTGGTCGACGGTATAGTGCGTAAGTACTGGATATTTTTTTAACTTGAATAAATACACCAAGTTTTTTTTTTTGGATGCTGTTCTTCAATATAGAAGATATTTATCATTTGATTACATAACGCGAAACGCCTTCTATAGTTTCAGTTCCTGTTACTCAAAACTGTTAATTGCTCTTTATCCAATGTAAGCAGAAATTCAGTTCCAAAGAATCTTGTTGAAACTTCCTTCCACAGTTTCAGTTCCTATTAAAGAAATTTTCTTTTTTGATATTAATTTGGAGAGAGAAATGGTTTTGCGCATCTGGAAATATACACAGTTGGATCAAGTATAAAACAGACTTTTTTTTAAAATCGCGGCATATAATTTATATTCATTTTTACTAGGAGGAGGTTAAGGCTGGTTTCACACGAGGAAACTCAGTTGATTCAACCAAATTGTATTTCAAATGTGAAGACGTGAATTAAAAAGCATTCACATTGAACAATTAGTGGAATCAATTTGTTTTTGCGATGGCATTGAACAAGCTCATAATTTCTTCAGTACAATGATTAAACCCAAAGAAGCAGATGCGTTTTCTGTGCTATTATTTTTACACTACAACGATGAAAAAACTACTCCGAAAAAAAAAGTTATGGTTGATCTTTTTCAATACAATCGAATTATTTCATCTTTTCTTATGAATTCGGCATAAGAGCCCCAAAATTCTTCGAAAATTTGTAGAGTGAAGGAAGGAATGCGCCTTTCTCTTCTTAATAAACAATCAAAATACATTAGACGTTTGGTAAGATTATCAGAGGATTCATACACATCAAAGACTAAGTAGCAGCATATGTGACCGTACGGAAAAAGAAATTGCACAAGCGAAAAGGGGAAGAAATGCTTCAAACTAAAAAGGAAACTATAACATATCAGCAGGGTACTTTTTAATGTAAGTGTAGTATAAACGTTTAACATAAGTTTTATCAAAATCAGTAAGTCCAGAAATGAATTCATAATTTATTTCTGAATATCAGTAATTTATACGCCCAGTTTCCTCCCCAGAGGGAGACATTTGAGCTCTGACAATACAAAATAGTTCGAGGAAAGCCAAACAAGCACTCAAGAGATCTTTTACGTACCGTATAATCATTCGACAAAGACGCTGTCGATTTTTTGCGTCATGGAAATCCACCGACTTGGGAGAACAAGGCCAGCGCCAAACAGTCTACACCACCTTAAGGTAAGACTTTGAAACTCAGTAGATTTATTGGGATCTTCAACGCACCCGGACTCCAACCCACAACTCAACGAAAGCAGCCGAGTTCTTGACTATAACCAGTCGGTTACCTCGTCTATATCATGATTTAAAAGATAAATTCTTAGTTTTCTCATAAGTTTATTTTTGAGAAAAATGGCCATTCTCTCTTATGTGAAAAAAAAAATGATATTCTGAAAATTAAAATAAAACATATTAAAAAAAAGCCAACTTGTTCAATAAAGATGAATGTTGTGTTCGTTGTTGCCCTCACGAAATATTAAAAAACATAAATAATCATATTTCCTTACTTCCTCAGTAGTTCGACAGCCTAAGGTGGAACTTGGCCTTCTCAAAAATCCTATTCCAGACCAGTCTTCTTCCTACTAGTGTTCTCCAACTTTTAATTCACAAAACGAGGAGGCATTTTTCTAGGCCATCAATCCATCTTAGATTTAGCCTGCCTTTTATGCCAATTGGTTGGGCGTTAAAGATTTTTTTAGCGGTACGGTCTTCGTCTATTCTTACAACTTGGCTTGCCCATTTAATTCGTTGTACTTTGATGAAGTTAACAATAAATCAGATTCTTCATATGAGTGATAAAGTTCTAAATTTGATGTTCTTCGCCACGTACCATTTTCTTGAATTCCCCCCTCCAAAAAATAAATCCTAAAATCGTCCTTTCGCGTAGATACTTATCATGTTCTCATCTGTTCGAGACATGGACCAAGTTTCACATGCATAAGTTAATACTGATTATAAAGAACTTTTATACAATAGAACCTTTGTTTTTCTTTTGATTACATTCGATTTCATATATTTTCGCATTCCATTAAGACATGTATTAGTCATAATAATTGTCTTTTGGATTTCAGTAGTACAATCATTTCTATTGTTAATTTCAGAACCTACATAAGTGAAACTGTTAATAATTTCTTAAAATTATTTAACAAATCCCGAAAATAAGCCCAAATACCTTTTTATGTGAAAAAATCTCTTAAATTTACAAAACCACACACACACACATTGGTTAGGCAAGCATCCTACTCTCCAAACTTCCACACCACGCCAAAGTGAAGGCTCCGTACCCCGATAGATTTAAAAAAATCAGCCTCCATGACGATCTTTACTCATTCGAACACCTCTCGCCAGACACGAGTTTGTGACCATGACCACTTCGCTACCGCGGCCACAGAAACACTAAAAGGATAACAGTTTCATTTTGGGGAATTAGTTTTAAAATTTGATAACGTGAGTTAAATCATATCCATAAATTATGCTCGTTCTCTGTGATGGAAAATTGCAAATCCTATTAATTATTCTATAGAATTTCATCAAAATAAGTAAAAATGTGAATTGTCGCAGAAAGTTTACAGTACTGCGAAAGTATACAATTCCCCCCCCCCGTTTAGAATACATACACACACTTCCATTCTTCTTTGACAGATTACGCTCCAAAGTCATTGGGTAACAATTATTTGTATTTTAAATAAAATATGCAAATTCTATTTTTGACACCCGATTTTGAAGCTGCTCGAGGGCTTTTGGCAGTGACGAGGACATCTTAGTTGGCACCCTACTCATCAAGCTTTCCCACCACGCCAACGTCAGGACTTAGAGTTTCGATACTAAGCGTGCATAACCCCTTCTACAGGAAGAGTCGGTACTTTCTCGTTTCTTACCGGCGATTAAATCGTCAAAAATGATGCAATTGATGCCAAACGAAATTCCTGCTCAGGCACGTCTTAAGGCATGGACCAACTGGGATCGGGTCCCGGTCACAATAGGGAGCCTCGTTTCGTTCTCGACTTAATAAGATCATAATTCAAATAATTTCGATGTTCAAATGTTATTTCCGGTTGTATTCTCCAAAAAATTGGGCATTTCAGACGATATGTCAATTGACTACTTGTGATGATCATTGTCCATGTATAGGCCTAGGCCTACCACCATACACCATTATTACTCATTCAGTCAAAAGGTGGCAATCGGTCAAGTCGGTTTGTGTGATCGTAAGTCATGCACATTTATTTATTTCGAGTTCTACTTTTAAGGGTCATAGGTGGCGCTTACCTTTGCGTAAGGGCCCAGGGCCTACTTTTGTGTAGGGGCCCAGGGCCTCAAGAAGTCTTAAGACGTCCCTGCTCCCGCTGGTAACCTTTCACCACCACATTTTAAAAACAAGTCGTGGTCTTTCCTTATTGGTAATGTGTTATACATAATTCCTCAAAAATGGATGAAAAACTAATGAGAACTTATTTATTAATATTTTTTATGTGTATATTGTGTGTTGTCGCCAATAACGCCAACTTGGCGAGATTTGCGCCGGCGAAACGGGAAAAGCTCTGAAGAGTTTTTAGTGAAATCAGGACTCGAAACCACGATTCAACAATGCTAAACACGGATTCACGACCACTCAGCAACTGCAGCATTATTTACAGTAAAACAAAAACAAAAAAACATTTTGTTTTTAAATACATTTATGTTTAAATTTATTAACACTCAAAATGCATCCATTGCTAATATTAACTCGACGATTAAAATTTTTTTCGAAAAAATTTATCAGGAATTCGCTTTTATTTTTACCAATTACTTGTGCGTCGAGAGCTTGTAAAAACGGAACACTGGTATTTTTTGATGCAACCTGTTCACACACTCATGACTGGGGGGGGGGGGGGAGCGAAGCACCCTTATTAATATACGATTCAATGTCACGAGAAAAATTTTGCATTACTTTTTACTGAATAAAAAGAAATTCGTTTTTTATAACCTTTAAGGGGTGCAGAATTTATTTTAAAAAGGGTGGGAACATCAACTACACCCTGTCCTCAGGGTAGAGGACGAGGGGTTTTCTACTTCGCATTCCTTCGCACAGGGTGGGATGCTGCGCACTGTATTTTCCCACGGTAATTCGTAGAATTACACCACTACCCCGCGAATACGTTCTCGGAACGCATGCCTCAACATTTTGCTTCTATTTTGTTTGGATTTTTTTTTTGACACCCGGGATCTTTTCTTCCGTTTTCGGTTTCCCTTTTAAGATGCCGTTGAGATTGTGGACAATTCAAATGCTGTGTTGGTTCTAATATCAAGTGGATTTTTTTTTAAATGATAAGTTCGATGTACTGGTGTCTTTTGATAGTGGTATGAAAGACCTTGGAAGTGTGTCCGTTATCTGAATAACAGTAAAGATGTATCAGAACCATTTTCTTTTGTCACAGAGAAGAAAAATTGGTTTTCAAAAAAATTATATGTAATTTGACTATAGATAATTCGACAGTATATACCAGTGTTTCTCAAACTTTTTTTTACTTATGCCCCCATAAACCTTTTAAAAATTCTTACGTCCCCCTATACATATATTATACATTTCAATGAAACTTCAAAGTTTTAGGATATCACTAAAAAAATTATTTTTAATTACAGCAGGTAAATTTTCAAAACTTACTAAGGAAACTGAAATAAAAATAATAAATTTTTTGAGATTTCTGCGCTTAATGTTTGGTGCTAATAGATGCATATTAAAATAATCAAATGCAAATAAAAAAAACATACTTTTTCATATGAAAAATCTTTTTTAGAAAATTATGCTTTTAAAAATAAAATTAACAAAAATTATCAACTGAATTTATTTTTATCATTCATATATCACTAATATTTATTCAATACATGTATTTTTTTAAGCAACGGGACTTTTATAACACTCTTATAGACGTTTATTCTGATTGAACTCCTACGATTAAAAATGAAACGATAGTGCAAAACACAGCAGAAACTTAGATCCCAGCATAAATAAGTTCATACCATTCAAAACATGTAGCAGGATTTTTTTTTTTGTTTTGTTGAGAACATTTATAAACCCTGTGCATTACACAATGCATCACCCGGGGGCTTACAACACAAAGGAAAGAGAAGGATTACAATACAAACATCCATGCCTTCTCCGGGATTCGAACCCAGGCCCTACGGATATAGCATGATTGTGTTTGGGAACAATATTTTATCGTAACGAGGACTATATATATATATATATTTAATACTTTTATTACAATTTGTCTCATATTACACAACTAAGTAGCAAAAATTTTTTGTTATAATTGACTATATTACACTTTAAATGAGTCCTTTTTCGAATTGCCCCCCCTCCCCCTTAAGAATCAAATTGTGGGGCGTGGGCCCAACGTTGAGAAACACTGGTGTAGGCGAAATGTTTACTAGCATGAGAATGTGTGATATTTTTTGTTATAGACGAGGCTAAATTTAAAGTTTGCATTAAAACAATTTTTTTAAAAATTTCCATGTAAAACATTATAAAACGAGATTACCTGTGGAATTTTTTAATAATACTGAAAATTTAAACGTGTATTATTAACGATAAAAATGTTTCAGCCTAAAAGGAATGTGAAGATAAAAATTAATCCTTAGTTGTCAGCTTCAATATATTGGAAATTTTTTTTCTCTTTCCAATGGCGGATTACAAGATAACTGCAAACAAAATGAGAAGCAGAGAGTATTGACAAAAAACAAACAAAGAACAACACAAAAAATAATGAAAGAAAAAATAAGAAAAGAAACACAAGTTCACAGTATAGTCTATAAATCACACATTTTGTGTCTGGCCTCCCAATATCTGCTCCACATGTATCCAGAGCTGAGTGCACGGCAGCGTGCCAAATGAATGGCGTCCATTTCTTCATTGGAGTCGCACAGTTTACAAAGTGGACTCTGGGCAATACCTATCATGTTTAGATGCTTGGATAGGCAGTCATGGTCAGTGGCGATTCGAAAATCGGCCACAGCTCTATCTCGTGGCCATTTTGGAATATGAAGGAGCTTGCTAAACCACACCCGTTTGATTATTCTTTTGGTTGAATTTAGACCAGAAGTGCTCTCTGTAGCATTTCCTTATAATTCTTTTGGCACTATAAAAAGGAACTATATTGTTAGAGGTTTGTAAGATTTTTGTCCCCTTCTTCGCCAAGCAATCAGCATTTTCATTCCCATCAATGCCACAGTGCGCCGGAATCCATTGCATGGCAATGTCTACATGGCATTGAAGTAAATCGCCAATTAACAGTTGACATTTGAGAATATCCTTTAACAAAGGTGCCTTGATGGAAGATATTGCTTGGAGGGCCGCCCTTGACTGAAGGCGACACATGCCGACGCAGTAGATCACCCTTAGCCGTAATAATTTACGTTTCCGGGGTGCACCAACGAGGAGGTGGATCTACATTGCACTCCATATTGGAAGTAATCAAATCTACTAATTAGAAAAAGCAGGATGGACTACTAATCAGGGGAAATGTATTTCATTCCCCTGATTAGTACGTGTACATTTCAAATGTACACGTACTAATCAGGGGAATGTAATTTCAAATGTACATTTTATTCTGTAATTTACGATGAACAAGTATCTATGAGAGTAAGATACAGTCATGGCCGTCGTTGTATCGTTTGAGTCTTGGTGCTACCAAAGACCCGCGGTCGACGATGTCATAAGTTCGAGCCTGGTGCCAGTGAAGACCCATAGAGGGGTTGACGCACGCTATGGTTAGAGTCACGAACTCGTGGTGGACGTGTCATGAGTTCAAGCCCTGGTGCCACTGAAGACCCACCCTATAGAGAGGCTGATACACTTTAAATCTGTCGAGTCTCAAAGTCCTCCGTTGGAGTGATAGTTAGGAAAGTGGAGGGTGCCAGTTGAGGTGTTATCCACGTCACTTGACTGAGACTCAAAATTATGAAGTATGTCGCCAATAGTCGTATTGCTTTAGAGACGTTAATAAACATTCACTCAAGCCACTCAGGGACGTCTTAAGGCATGGGTCAACTAGGCACGGGCCCAGGGCCTTAGCCACAATGGGGCCTCGCATCGTTCTCAACTCAGCAGTCTTAATAAGATCCTGATTGGAATAATTTCAACGCTCAAATGATTGTTCTGGTTGTATTCTCCAAAAAACTGGAAATTTCGTACAATACGTCAACTGGTTACATATGATGACCATTGTCCATGTATAGGGCTATGCCTACCACCGTACGCCATCATTGCAGTCAATAGTTGGCAAATCAGTCGACCTGTTTGTTCGATTTAAGTCATGTACATTTATTTGTTTCGGATTATTGTTTGTACGAGTATTTGACAACGTATGATATATACTGTCTACTTTTAAGGGTCATTTATAGGTAGGGCTTACATTTGTGTATGGGCCCAGGGCCTCAAGAAGTCTTAAGACTTCCCTGCACTCACTCACACCACTAAGGGCTGACGCACATTAAATCTAGAGTGGCTCACGTAGCGAGGTGTGAAATTTTGCAGAACGAAGTGTCAGCTTACAAATATCATCCTCGCAGTAGCGTAACATACACCCCCGCAACGTCAGGGGGCGGCAAAGCCTAATTGATGACTACGCAATCATTTGTAAAAACCGGCTTGGGACCCAAAGCATGACTTTGCAGGGGGAGGGGGCTAATATTCTCCATTACGCCACTACATCCTCGTCAATTGACCGTCATTTGAAATTACAATGCCGATCGTCTATAGCTCCTTGCTATTGCAAAATGTTAGGCTAAAAATCATTCAATCGGGTACTTTTTCGATTAATTTCATTTACATTTTTTTTAAACATCTATCTCTTTGTATGCTGTTTTCTGATTTCTATTTAAACGTCTCGCTAGTCAAGTTCTTTTTTCCTCAGGCTCAAGATAAATTCTTCACAGTGGCCCACACAAGGGGGGGGGGGTCCTGGGGGTTTGGACAGCCCCCAAAGCCCTTGAGTTTTTTTCGATTGATCATAATCCTACATATATATAACGTAAAATTTATAATTAAGTACATACTTGCAATCAACAATTTATTTTATTAATTAATGCTAATTATTAATTCAATAATTTATTTTTTACTGTTTTTTGTCAACAAAATCGACAAAATCAGAAGAATCAATTGGTGTTGTCTGGAGGTATGATACGAGTTAGGGGACTTTCGAACCATGGACCCTTGAAAATTTCTTGTGTGCGCTACTGATTGTTAAGTATATATATATTAGGTTTCTTTTAGGGTGAAACAAGCGGGAATATTAGTATGTAATCCTGTTCTAGGATATTCAAACCCTATATTGAGTATAGAGTTTATTTTTCTGACGAAGTCATTATATACAATTTTGGATATAAGTCAGCAGAAACCGAATTCTCTGAAATCATTCCAGAACTATTAGAATGCGATAAGACAAACAAACTAAAAACGACGGATTTAAAATCTCGTTTCAGAAAATATCCTTGGTATGTGACCTTGAAATTCCTCCGCGGGGAATTGCAGGTGAAAGCGAGGTTCAGGTACAATTTTAAGGGGTGGAAATGCTGACGATTAGAGGTTGTCTATGTGAGATTGCGCAATAGCAGTTGTAGGTTAAGTTTGTCAAGAAACACTTTAAATATTGTTTAGGAAAAAATGCGAAATTCATCATATACCTGCATACATAATTATTATAGATGAATCATCATGAAAGCAAACTATATAAATGTCTTATTGATAAAAATTAAATTTGGATCAAATTTCGAAAATTATAATTTTTTTTCCCCCAAAAAAATTTAAAGAAGAAAAATAAAAATATAATATTACTATACAAATAAATAAAATTGAAGTGTCTGTTTGTAATATCAAATTAGCAGCTTTTTACTTAATGCACTAAAAGTATATACGGTACTCATTCCAAAAAACCAATTTTTAAAATTTTTGTCTGTCTGTCTGTCTGTTTGTTCCGGCTAATCTCGGAAACGGCTGGTGCGATTTTAAAAATTCTTTCACTAATGGAAAGCTACATTAACGGGGAGTAACATAGGCTATATTTTACTCCCGTATTCTTACGGGAACGGAAACTATACGGGTGAACGTGAAACTGAATGCCAAGATGAACGCCACATTGAACGCCAAGCTGAGCTAATGAAGTCGTTGTTTTGGTTACTGGCGACCGCGATGCTCTTCATGAGACATAATAGTGTTACGCGCACATGATAATACGCTGACACGTGCCATAATTTTTTTTATGATAGTTATCTCACTGTTCAGTTAAGTAGAGCATCGGCTGTTTCGGATGCACTTTTAAAAATAATAAATCAAGGCTTCATAAGCAAAAAGCAATGAAAGAAACAAAAAATTGATAAGTTTTACGGTTAGTTTAATCCTTTTTTTTTATTTACATTTTTAGTCACATTTAAACAATAGTTATTATAATCCCAATCTAATATCTATACAAATAAATAAAATTGAAGTGTCTGTTTGTAATTTCAAATTAGCAGCAATTGTTTGCGGGGGGGGGGGTTTTAAGGGGCGTTAGAAATTCCGATTTTTAAGTTATTAGACGTACAGTCTTGAAACTTAGTAAGTAGATTCCTCTCATAGGGTAGAGATACGCTACAAAATGGGTTTCGTGAAAATTGCCCTCAAGTGGCGTTGCGGGACTTAAGGGGCGTTATAGATAATTATTTCCATTTTTAAACTATTAGACGCACAGTCTTTATATTTGATAAGTAGATTTCTTTTATAGAGTAGAGATCAGCTATAAGAAGGTTTTGTGAAAACAGACCTCTAAATGGCGTTGCGGGGGATTTAGTGGCGTACTAGATAAATATTTTCGTTTTTAAACTACTTCACCTCCCTGCTTGAAAATTGGTAGGAATGTTTCTTTCATGGAGTAAATATCCGCTACAAAACAGGTTTGGGAAAAATTGACCCCCAAGGGGTGTTGCGGGGTGTTAAGGGCAGATATAAATAATTATTTCTATTTTTAAACTATTAGACGCACAGTTTGAAATTTGGTAAGCAGATTCCTCTCATAGGATAGAGATACACTACAAAAATGTGTTTTGTGAAAATCGACCCCTAGGCCGCGTTGCGGGGGTTCAAGGGGCGTTATTGATAATTTTTTTTTGCATTTTTAATTTATTGGACGCACAGTCTTCAAATTTTGCTAAGCAGATTCCTTTCATAGTGTGCAATTCCCCTACAAAATTGGTTTTGTGAAAACAGACCCAGAAGTGGCGTTGCGGGGGGTCAAGTGGCGTTATAGATAATTATCCCCATTTTTAAACTATTAGACGTACAGTCTTGAAATTTGATAAGCAGATTCCTTTCGTAAAGTAGAGAACCGCTACAAAATGGGTTTCGCGAATATCAACTACCAAGTTTAATTTCGGGAGATTAAGAGGCGTAATTGATAAATATTTCCATTTTAAACTATTTGATCATCCTGCTTGAAAATTGGTAGGCATGTTCCTTTCATGGAATAGAGTTCCTCTAACAAAGAGTAAAACGAAAATTGACCCCTAAGGAGGGTTGCGAGGGGTCAAGAGGAGTTACAGAAAAAAATTCCTGTTTTTGATTGTTAGACCCATATACTTGAAATTTGTTAAGCATGTTTCTTTTGTTGAATAGGGATCCACTAAGAATGTATTTTAAGCAAATCAAGTCTGGGGGGGGTGCAGGGGGTTTACTTGGGACGTATTGACAAAAAAAATTACTTTTTTTCGAGCTACAAGGACTATAATAATGAAATTTGGTTTGCATTTTTCTTTTGTTGAGTTGAAATCCGCTAAGAGCGGTTATTTTGGAAAACGGCTCTCAACGGGATTACGGGGATATTGATAGTAAAACTTTTGTTTTTTTCCTGTTAGATTTAGACTTGAAATTTGGCTTGCATGTTCAATTTACGGAGTAGAGATCCACCGAAAATTGGTTTTTTGCGGGAATCCACTTGGTTTTTGGGTTACGAAAAGCAAACATCATTCTATGCTTCAATTTTAGAGATTTTTAGAAAACACAAAATTAGATGAGTTCTGGCCCCTTTTTTTTATCAACAGGCGACAGTTACAGGTATAAGTATATTTTTCAATTACAATCGAATTCTTAATGCAGACTTAGATATCAATAATTTATACATATATATAAGCAGTAAAAATTTATAAAACATCATGAAATTCCCAGCGAAGCGGGCGGGTAACAGCTAGTATATATATA
>BMAO01010321.1:0-78100 GCA_019973975.1 Trichonephila clavata
TTTTTCAACTGTGGGGACACCCCCCCCCTCCCACCAGGGAAGCCTGATATTACTACAAGGAAGTGCGAGCACATTGAAAAGCCAAAAACAAAAGATTATTTTAAAAAAATATTGATTTACTGAAATAAACAAACAAAATACAAAAAATGAAATACATATTTACACTGATATAATACACTTATAAATATATGAGTACTGCCGAAAGTATTTTATAATTAATTTTAAAATACTGTTTAATAATTACCACTGACCCCATGAGCTTGTCACATGTAAAAATACAAGGGGTGATCAAATGAAAAGGTACGAAACGACACGGTGGGTACAAATATAGACTTTATTCAAAATATACACCATAGGCCTGAGCACAACGATCCCACTGATGAACAAGCCGCAGGATTCCTTGTTCCCAGAATTCCTGTGGCTGTGACGAGACCCAGTCCTTCACAGTGTCCTTGAGTACGTCGTCCGAGTTGAAGCGCTTTCCTTTCAGGTGTTTCTTCAGTGACCCAACACATGGAAATCGCAGGGTGACATGTCCGGACTGTAGGACGGATGGTCCAACATTTCCCATTGGAACTTGTCCAGTTCCATTTGTGTGACTCTGGAGACGTGTGGACGCGCATTATCATGGAGCAGAACCACACCCTCCGTGAGCAGCCCCGGTCTTTTGTTCTTGATGAACCTGCGTAGGCGTCGGAGTGTCTCACAGTACACATCGGAGTCAATGCTTTTTCTGTGCTCGAGTAATTCTGTGCTCGCATCATTTGGACGCCGCTTTTTATAAGAGCCTTTGCTCTCTCCTGCGCATGCGGGCACCCGCGCATGATCCGATCCCAGTCAGAGTCTCCAATGGCATCCCGAGATGTCTCGCTACATTCTCCCTTGGCGGAATATGCAAATATTTAACTGTTTCATTTTTATGTCGTTTCGTACCTTTTCATTTGATCACCCCTTGTATTACAAAATTAACACTTATCTTGATCAGTTGTACGGTTTGTAATTAATCCTTTAGCAGCCGATTAAAAGCAACACGAATCATTCCCCAGTACCACCGTTTTCCACGTAGGCACGCGTATGTGATGTATGGGGGGGGGGGGAGAAAATAAATAAATAAGTAAATCCCTCGCACACACTGTCAATGTCCTTTTTTTTGCATTCCAGTCTTCGAATATTTTTATGGATAGCAGTGCACAGAAAAGATCGTACTTCGGAAAGACGTATATGTACGTCCGGTACATTAACGCACTAGCTGAGCGAGACGCTTATATACGCCGGGAGCACAACAGGATAAAGTCCTATTCTAGCTTTTTTGTCAAAGTATACTGTTATTGAATTAAATACATTGTTTTTGTATGGAGGGGGGTGTGATGAAAATTATAATTGAATATTGGGTCACAAATGTTGAAAGTTTGAGAAGCACTGTTAGAGAAGCCATAAGGAAATAAGTAGAAGAGCGTACGGTGTGCGTTCATGCATTATCTTATCGAAAAGTGATCCCAGAAGTTCGTGAAAAGAATGACAACACTAAGGGTTATAGAATTTCGTTGTCCTTACGCCGTACTGTAAGGTTATCAAGGGTGACACCCAAGGAAACCCGATTGTGAATGAAATAGCACCTTCATACTATTATCCTGTTCATTAGACTGTTTGGTGAACTCCAATCATATGATTATTCCACCACTTTCCTTAATATCTTCAAACATGTCTTTGATAGGCTCATTCCGAAGCGGTATTCATCACTGAAAACATTTCTTCTTGTTAGATTCCAGGTCACATGCACCCGGAACGGTGAAAGACTGCAGGCGCAATGGCTTTTGTGACCTCATTAATCTTCCCTGAATCGCCTAGGGATTGTCATTGGTCACTCATTTTCCAGTTTATGACAAATTGTTGATAAGGATGTACCAAGGACTATTAACAACGATCAGGCAACTCTTCAGATCTCGTTTTTTGTCTTTGTTCTTGGCCGACCACTACCTTCTTGACCTTATGTACCTTCTGTCCATTATTATCCAACAGTATTATTGCTTAAACCAAAATGAATAGAGGTCTTGCGATTTGACTACATTGCTTCTTTTAGAGCCCATTCATTCTCAAATGGTGATATTTACTCCCACTGTTCGTGAATCTGCATGTAAGACGTAAGTAGAATTCACGCTAGTCACTTTGCTTTCATTCCTAGAAAGCTACATGTTAACGCTAGAAAGCCTTCTGTTTTATATACGTATCATCTAAATGCTACGTCGCGATACCCTGGATGTATAGCAGGTGCTGCCAAAAATTATCATTTGTATAATCTGTCATAACATATAAGCATATACAATATCTTCTTGTTTGGATAACTCTTGATGTATTTTGGATGTTATAATGTATACTCGTATGTGGTGTTCATAATAGGTCGCAGTCATTTCAAATACATTGGAATATATATATATATATATATATATATATATATAGGATAATTCGTTACCAGACCGACAAACTGGTAGTGTGTAGGGATACATAGATGACTCAGAATCACATAGGAATGCAAGGATGCAAATGCCGTAGCTGCGAGCTATGTTGCAAAGAAGCAGAGAAGAACAGAAACATCAATACATCAATGAGACTGAAAATATTTTATTCAGAGGTTATACTACAACAGGTGTTCAAAAGGGCATGAACTTTTTCTACGTGGGTCACATAAAGAGTTTGGTGTGCGAGATGCCTGTTCTTTCAGTTGAAAGAAATCTCCTTGGATATTTGTAGCTTCCAGAAATTATAGAATTCTATGTTGAGCCGCTGTCAGGCCTACCAGACGACTTCTGTCAGTAATTTAAAGCATTTTATGTGCAGAAAAAAATGGTTTCGTTCATTAATATGTTGCTATATCTGTTCTTTTTTCTGCACCGTAACTTGTTACTGCGGTATTTGCAACACTGCATTCCTACGTGGTTCTGAGTTGTCTATGTACCCCCTACACACCCTACCAGTTTTTAGGTCTGGTAGCGGATCACCCTGCATATATATATATATATATATATATACTGGTGTCCAAAAGTTAAGTATAATTGATAATTATGTGAATAAAGAAGGAACTGTAAATCAGAATCGCGGGAAATGTGATATGCGAGTGTAAAATGGTTAAGAAATAAGGAAGCAAATCAAAAGAATGATAATAATTAATTTTATTATCCAAAGTAGCAGTTTGAAAGAAAACTCAGCATAGCAAGGATTCACACTTTAAGGTAAAAATGAAAGAAAACATTAAATAAAATACTGATACTGCAGTTTAATAAGACGTGTGGTCACCTCTGACAGCCAGGCACGCTGCACAGAGATTTACCATACTTGCTATGAGATGATGAATGAGTTGTGGGGTCAAACGTTTCCAAGCTTCTTGGAGAGCTCTCTTCAGTTCTGTAACAGAGCTTGGTGGGTACGAAAGGGCAGCAATTTGTCTCCCAAGCATATCCCATACATACTCGATAGGATTTAAATCAGGGGAGTTCGCAGGCCACGACATGCGCTGGATTATTTCCGTTTCAAGGAAATCATCAATCATCACCGTTCGGTGACATGGCGCATTATCATCCATGAATATGAAGTCAGGACCGACAGCACCTCGAAACAAGCGAACATAAGTCTCAAGAACTTCGTCTCTGTATCTTTGAGCAGTCACACACTCCATGTCAAAGAAATGGAGGTCTGTGCGGCCGTCCATCATGATGCCTGCCCATACCATTATTCCCCTTGATGGAAAATGATGTCTTTCCGTTATGTTTCTTAGTTCAAAACGCGTTCCACGTACTCTCCATATCGTTACCCGCCGAGAATCACTACTCAAACTAAACCGGGACTCGTCACTAAACATCTCACATTGGCCCACTCTCCCACACTCCAATGTTGATGTTTCAAACTCCAGTTCAAACGAGCGCATTTATGCGCATACGTGAAGAGAAAGCAAACTGCTGGTCTTCTGGCATACAGGCCAGCATGATTGAGTCTCCTGTAAACAGTTTGTCTCGAAATTCGTATTCCTGTGGTGACTGTGAGCGCCGAACCCAGTGCTCTGGCAATACTGCCCATCTGACGTCGCGCACTTTTTACGAGATATCGGTCTTGGAGAGGGGTTGTGACTCTTGGTCGACCTGATACTGGTTGTCGAGTAACATCTCCCGTTCTTTGAAACCTCTGCCACAGTCTTGAGATCACAGACGGGTCCACATTTAGAATTCGAGACACTTCGGTTTGTGATCATGAGGATTCCAGCATTCCAACGGTTCTTCTTTTCGTAAAAATGTCCAATTCGTGTCTTTGTGCCATCATTCACCTTGTTTGGTGGTTAACAACGTTCCTTCACACAGCAGTTGCACGAAACTTGACTAAACTGCCTAAGCGGCGTGAATCTGTTTTTCCGTGTTCCGACATGCGCCGGTGTTTCGCGCAGGACGTAGTCAAGTGAAAAGTTTTGCATAAACCCAATGCTTCTTCTTCACCCAATTAATATCCGCAATAAATTTGGAATAATTTTATGAATATTTACTCCATGTTTTTCTCATTTTACGATTTATGCTTAACTTTTCGACATCAGTATATATATATATATATATATATATATATATATATACATACTGCGGGTGATCAGAAAAAAGGGTTACAAGCCGAAGTATTTGAAAACTACATATTATGGAGAAATTTTGTGTCCTCGGAGTGGAGACAAATGGCGCTTCTTTTTATACAGCTGGTTTGTGGGTAGGTAGTAAAAGTTCCCAGACGGTTCAGGATGATTGAAATGGCAACACGTCACTCTTTTCAACTAGGCAGACAGGATGTCGAAATCCCCAATATGGCAGATAGCGGCCGGTCAATTATTCATAGGCGCGCATTGAAGAAATGATTCAAAATGATCGACGGTTAACTCTGAGTGAAATCTCGTCAGAGCTAAGACTGAGCTATGGTAGAGTGCAGCATATCGTTTCTGATGTGCTGCGATATTCCAAGACAGTGCTGTGAAATCATCCGCCGAGACCTGGTTCAGTGGACAGGGATCTGATTTCTACGAAGATCGGTTAAACAAGCTGGTTCTAATAAATGTCTAAATTGACTTGGTGATTATGTTGAAATGTGATAGGCCTCTTAATTCCTTTTTGTATTTTATGTCTATTGATAATAAATATTTCTTTATTCGACTTGTAACCTTTTTTTATCACTACTACGTATATATATATAATCTATATTATATACACACTAAGTACTAATATTAAGACCAATATAAAATATCTCGTATTGCATAAAAAGACTGCAAATTTGAATGCATGTGTTATTGAAATGACACATTTTAAATAAATACGAATCTCAATGTAAATATCTGTATCTTAAACAAAAATTCAATTTTCCATGCATAAACAACTATAGTTTCATCCAATACTTAAGCGGTGGTATCCAAATGATAAAAAATGTCCAAATTCATGTTGGTTTTGTTGAAAGTAAATTGTAAGTCCTAGTCTTGATGCCATTCAAGACCTATTTCGTAGAGGGGCTAATCTACAGAGGGTTATAAAGTCCTCATGCTAGTGTTGTGGGTAGTTTGAAAACAAAAAGGGCCAACTCAAGTGTCTTCTGTGACACTTGCGCATGATCCAATATTACGCAATCTGTCTTCAATAGATCTCGTATTGATTCTAAATCTGACGTTTATAATCAAACAATCAATTAAACTACAACTGAGAAACTTCGTTACAAAAAGTGGAATTTCAACTGCATTTACGTTATAGAGTTGACTTAATCTATACTATGGTCTTTGATGCCAAAGCAGTCGCGAAACAAAAGCTCTGCTCAAACCCAAGAAATAAATTCTCGCTGCCAGAATTAAATTATAGCTGAGAAATTACGGCAACAATAACTAGACTAAAGACAAAGCCTTTTAAGGGCATGAAGGTTCTGCCCGATGGTTCCAGATCATATGTGGAATGCAGATGCTTCCTAGACACGCAACTGGATCCCAAACACCTTTTTAGCTGTCCTTCCATTGTTGGTGCCCTTTTTAAAATAGATAATGACTACAGCATGGACATTCTATGCTCGGATCGTACCATGGATGTTGCCACGGCAATCATTCACGCCTTTGGCAATATTTAACTATATCTTTATGTTTTGTTATTACCACCCCTTTGCACTTTGTCATACACGACAACAGCAACAGTTGGGAACAAGATGGAGAATCAGCTAGGTACTTTTAGTTCGGAATTTATTTATAGCCAAAATTCATCGCATGGAATTAGGGCACAGTTGTACATTCAGTCTGTCTGAACCTATGGTGTTCTGTGAAGGTTAGAATGAAGGACAAATTCGAAGAATCTGATTTAGTTTCTCATCTACTTTTAATAAGGAATTAATCAAATCACAATTAATCCAATGCGAAATTATTACAATGTCAATCTACTGAAACTAAATCTTCTAAAGCTCCTCCAAAGGTTGAAACATATAATCTATGAATTCAAATAGGTTATTTGCCTGGAGGGAAAGGAGGAAACCATTTAATTTGTCGATGTATGAGTTTAAACAATAGTTAATACTTTCAATATTTGATAACTCATGGGATTGAATTACATTCCAACTGTCATATATGTCCATATATGTAACGGAAACCGTACAATTTAATTCAATATCTGAATGTTACATTATGTTTCGTCATCTGTTATCTTGATGAGAATCACAAGCATTGTCTCACTAAATATATATATCTGTCACGAAAATCTGTAATTAAATCTTGTTTTGGTAAAGCAGAGATCTTTCCATCTATTGTGTGTCTTTAGAATATGGGACTTTTTCTCTTTTATGAAACCTAATGCATTTATAATTGCTCATTTATTATTTTATAAATTTCAGATCAACAATTTTTTTCGCTTACGTAATTATATCATTAATTGGTTTATTTAACCGGATGTATTGCTTGCGGCAAATATAATTACGGTAATTACCAAATTAGACAAATACCTTCCGCAATGACTTGATAATTTAATATTTATACTGCATATAGGAGCTTATTAAATATGTTTTTCTTATGAATAATTTGGTATTTTATAAATATGTTTGTTTTTTTGTATTCTGAATAATAGTTGATCTCTCATGTGCGTGAGTCCATTCAGAATATTTTGTGTTGTTTACGGATGCAGTCATACCACACACAAAAAATTGTACCATCCTTAGAAAAACATCAGCTAAACAAAATCAGTTTCAATGTTATTGACTCTAAGAGAGCTAAATTATCGTGTTGATTGATTATTCAATTAATTCTATAATGTTTTTTAACTTTTGAAAATTTTTTCGTCGTGAAATATGATTTTTTATTTGTATGATTTCTCATACTTAATGCCACAAATTATGAATTAAAAGGAATATATCATTAAGACTTTTTTATAACAATATAAAAGCAGATAAAAATATCTATACGTTAATAATACAAATTTTAAAAAAAATATCGTTAATTAGTGTTGTTAAATTAAATTGATATGTTTCAGTTCTCTCGGGTTACTAAAGTTGAAAATAGCTTACAACTTTGAAAATAATTTTAAAAAAAACTGTACAGGGTATTTCTTTTCAATGTTTTGACACCATATATAAAAAGGTACGTATACCTATTCTTGATGAAAATCCCCAAAACATTTTTTTTCTTTTATTCAAGCATAACAATACTGTACCGAATTTTGTATAAAATAGTGTAATTAATGTCTATTTGGATACGTATTGCATTTGCATTACTCTATGTTATATTTATTTTATGTTCAAATTGTAATATTCGCAAGCAACGCCGTCCCTTTCGTTATAATGGCGATTCAATGGGAATTTGGCGATTGAGCCAAGTTTGCATTATTTTTGGCACCGAGTTGGCGACCATTTTGGCGAATTCGGGACTCTCTGGATTCTTCTGTAAACTTGTGGAGAAATACACTAATTTCAAGACCTATGATGCAAGCGGATCTTTCTCGAAAGTTCCTTGAAGCATATAAATAGAGAGGTACTCGCCGAAATGAGTCAGTCTTGTTTCAACCAGCAATTAGTGAGTATTGTTTTGACTAGCGATTAGTAAACTAGCCTTGACCGTGATTACCGATTATTTCGGCTGTGCTTGTGAAAAACCTTTTACATACGTGTATTTTAGACACAGATAATTGCGTCTGAGTGCTGTTGAAAGTGTGAAGACCTTCTGAGATTTATTCTGTGAATATTGCTGCTGTATCCTGTGTTTCAAGGATTGTTTTTCGACAATAAATTCTCATCCCTCTTAAAGAAATGTCTTGATCTTTGTGACTGATTTGCATAAAACCCTCGAACCCCGATCAACGTAACAATACATTACACACTTCACACTTTGAGTGTGGTTGACCCTACATAGATTTTTAGGGAAATTTTCGAAGAATAGAATATTTTCTTCTGTTGTTAGACCGTGTGTTTTAACGTATCTAAAATGAGAAGGGCAGTACTCAAAAGGCTGAAAATAAACATATCTTCATTTTTTAGTGCCCATTCAATGATAGTTTTGAATTAAGAATAAAAAGAAATATATATATATATAAATGAATAAAAATCGAAAATTTAAATTTATTTTTAAAAATTTCATAATCAAAGCAATTATTTTTTGATCTTTAATTTAAAAAGTATATACAATATTTCATAGAATCAACATATTTAAAAATGAGGTTAAACTAAATACTTTAAACATTGCTGCTATACTCCAAAGGTAATTTAAAGTTTCACTTTAAGGAAGACATTTAAAATTAAGTAAAGACGTACATTTTTTTAAATTTTACAAAGAACACAATATTTTTCAAGGCTTATAAAATAAGAAAAATTCTTAACATGTAATTAAGTTAAACGAATTCATCAGAACCGAACGTTTGATTCGTTAATTCGAGATAATTCTTAATATCGGGGTCCACAAATAATACAAATTCTTTGCAATTACCCTTTGGAACTTCTATATAAAGCGAGTACACGAAACATAAGCATAGTTAAAAACCACACACTTTTTATTTAGCAGCTAAAATAAATAGCTATTAGCGAATTATTACGCACCAGTTAACCTCTTCCCGGTTTTTTTCCGAGTTGAGCTCGGACAGGTGAGACGTGCCATCCTGGTTCATCCAAGTGTAGCTAGGGCACTGAAAATTTACACTATGCAATCTGTCTTTCCCGAATTACTTCACATGTGATTTATGGTTTCGAATAATTAAAAAGTACCACTTGGTAGAATTTTCTGTAAAAAGAGGACATCCTTCTAATAAGTACCTTCCTTCACACTTGTCTGAAAGAAACTTTGTTTACTACATTCACCCAACGGAGAAGAAATCTAATTCTACAGGACAATGCATTACGAGGGCGGTCCGATAAGTACTTAGCCTCACTGCCATATGGTGCTACTATCGCAAGAGAAATACACTATAGTGTAGTACCTTCCTGTAGACGGCTACAGACGAAATTTCAGCCGGATAGGACATGTAGTTCTGTTTTGAGAGCGTGTGAAAGCAAGCGTGTCCGTTGATTTAAAAAAAAAAATGGAAAAAGGGGAATATCGGTCGTGATTCGATTCTTGTTTTTGAAAGAGAAATCACTCAGTGAAATTAAAGAGAGCTTGAATGCAGTGTATGGGGACGCTTCTCCTTCGATGGCGACCGTCAAAAATTAGTTCAACGAATTTTCACGTGGTCGCTCGTCGGTTTTTGATGAGCCACACCCAGGTGCCCCGAAAGCAGCAACCACGGAGGATAACGTGACGAAAATTCACGATCACGTTTTGGCAGACAGCCGATTGAAGGTGCACGAGATAGCATAGATAGTAGGCATCTCAAAAGACCGCGTGGCGCATATCCTACATGGAATTTTGGGTATGAGAAAGCTGTGGGTAAGATGGGTGCCGCGTTTGCTTACTCCGGATAACAAGCACAACCGTGTGACCACTTCAGAGCAGTGTTTGGCACTGTTTAAGCGCAATCCGAAATAGTTTTTACGTCGTTCCGTGAATGTCGATGAAACATGGTTCCAATGGTAACCACCAGAGACAAAGGAAGAGTCGAAACAGTGGACTTTACCCGGTGAACCTGCTCGGAAGAAGGCGAAGACTGTCCCCTCGGCCGCAAACGTGATGGCCACCGTTTTCTGGGATTCGCAAGGTGTGATATGCATTGACTACCATGAGAAGGGCAAAAGGGTCACAAAGCAGTACTATGTCGAATTATTGGGTCGATTCGACGCCGAATTAAAAAAAAAGAGGCACCATTTGGCGAAAAAAAATGTGCTCTTCCACCATGACAATGCACCACCTCACACCACCGCACTCTCCATGGCTAAATTGATCAAATTAGGCCACGAACTGTTGCCCCATCCACCGTAATCTCCAGATTTGGCCCCGTGCGACTTCTTTTTGTTTCTCAACTTGAAAAAGTCACTCGTCAGGCAGAAATTTCACTCGAAGGAGGAAGTAATCACCGCCACGGTGGCTTACTTTGCAGACCTCGAGAAAACTTTTTTCAGACGGGTTAAAGAAGTTGGAGCATCGCTGGGTCAAGTGTATCGAACTAAAAAGAGATTAAATTTTAAAAAAATTGCATTTTTTCCAAAATTTTTGTTTTTTAATTTGTAGGCTATGTACTTATCGGACCTCCCTCGTATTTGCTGCTCAAAGAATTTAGGAGAAGTGGTGCCAGCTCAGATGTTGTCCTCGTTCACATGACCATGGTTCAAAAGTAAAAGGTTCGTTTCCAATAACCCTCGTATTGCTTTATAGTACAATGCATATAAACACTCACTTATCATTTTCGAAAAGAAAGAATAGAAAACAAAACTTAGTGGCGCAACAGCCAATGAGAGCCAAGGCCTACCGTGCCGATCCCAGTAGAAATGAACTTGGACGCTCAGGTGCATAAGCAGATGTTCCTGTCAATTGGCTAGTCTGGCCTGAAGTCCCCGGTGTTTAATCCCCAAGCAAGTTCGGTACTCATTTATCGACCCGCAGAAGGGATTTTTGAAAGGCTAAAAGTTGACCTTGCTCAGCCCGGGATAGAGCCCCGTACCTGTGGAGTGGAAGCGCGATACGCTACCACTCGGCCGCTGGGCTTCTAAAATAAAAAAAATACAACAAATTAAAATCATTCGCTCTATCAAGCGTTAAATATACACAAGTACATTCAATAGTTACTGTGAATTGCAATAGAATCCATTTAAATATATTTATATGTATATACATATAAAAAATTATTTTCCATTACTTTTCGACTTGTTGCATTCTCATAACTAATAGAATGAAAAAGAGAAGGATTGCTTAAAAATATAACAAAAACATAAGCAAGAAATAACATTAAAGTAAGATGATAAACTTTGCTAACAGCATACAAAAAGAACAAACAATACACTTCCAACATTTTTCTCAGAAAAAGGCGCAGTTTTATACACCCTAGAAAAGCGTGAAGAACACCTTATTCATTCTAATACTTCTATGATAAAACGATTAGATTTCGTTGCGGTTACACTGCGCGTAATAATGCAATAACGAAACTACCGGAGGTAAAGCGAAACGGGCGATTTAGACGTTTACCGACTCAAAGGATAAAAGGATTACAGTTGAAAGATGGGTAACAGGTTCCCCTTTGAGCTGCTTACAGATTAGGAAAGGCAAGCCACGTGATCTCTTTCCCTTCCAGGGCTACTTATGAGTTGAATAGAATATCCATGCTCTCTTATTCAAAAAATGGTTACTTTTCGGAAAATAAGAATAGTTGTGCTGCATTTATGAAATTTATTTATACTAAATGGAGAAATGTTGGCTTGTATTTTGAGTATTGTATGAGTATTTTGCTATTAGATTTTTATTTTGTAAGATTTGGTCTATGCTGGCCAAAGAATTGTTTTTCCCTAAAATACCTGTTGAGGCAAAAGTTTGTTCAAACTTTAAAAGCTCATGAAAAAAGGAAGAAATAATGATAAAGAGGTGCAGTTTTCTAGAATGGACTCACAAGAAAGCTGGAATTTTTTTAGTATATAGCAAAAATATTCCTAGTTAAAAATATCACCAGCAAAAGGGCGCTGTCAATCCGAAATATCATGTATAGGACAACAGTAAGCTCCATTCATTTTTTCTTGCAATAGCACTTGTTCAACATGATCTTCAGTGCACTACCGTAACTGGCTCTGAGGGGGCCCTGTATCCAAATTCCTCCAAGGCCCTTTTTTAGATATGGGAGCCCTGTTAGTGCAACTAATTACAGTTGTTAGGGCCCTTGTAGATTGGGGGCTCCGTATCATTGATACGGTGGAAGCTAAACTCCTGCTTCAGTACATTGCCCTACACATCTATGACGGCTCATAACGCCCTTTATAATTGACTGCAACATATTGGAATGAATGGGCCGTGTGTAGCCTAGTGGTTAGAGCATCGGACTCCAGACCGGAAGGTCTGGGTCCGATGCCCGATGCCACCAAATACCCGCCAAGTACACACGGAGTACGTGCTCGTTAAATCAGTGGGTCCGAAGGGTGTCGCCATCTATCGTGTTGTGTGAGCAAAATCGTACTATCACCTTCATGGGAGCTCAAAGCTTAGGCTAACGACAGGCGTACAATATGTGTTATGGCTAATGCCACCTGTCTGACGTGGTCAGATCAAGGCCCACGAAATTCATCATGGCATAAAGCTAGATTGTACTCCTGTCGTTAGCCGTAGCTTTGAGCACCATGCAGGTGACAGTACGTTTTGGCTCGGTTCCACCCCAATTTTGAGGGAGAACACCCTGGAGGTGGTAAGGGCTTCCCAACTCTGTTCCCCTTCCACCAAACTCATATGAGGCTCGAGGGCTACTTAGAGTACCCCCATTCCGCGAAGGCACTATACATTTACAAACATCCATGCCTTCTCCTGGATTCGAACCCAGGCCCTACGGCACAGCAGTCAGCGTCGCTAACCACTATACCGGATGGGCGTACAATATAGACCGATGCTATGATGAATTTCGTGGGCCTCGATCTGACTACGTCAGACAGGTGGCATTAGTAACAACAAAAACATATTGGAATGAATTGCAAAAATCTCACAACAGATAAATTCTTTGAGTTCGGCTAATGTTTATAAGGATAAATGGTACATAAGTGATTTCAAATACCCCCACAACCAGAAGTCAATCGGAGCAAGATCGGCTGAATAAGGTGGACAGGTGATTTTGCAAACTCGACCTATCACTCAGTCCTCGCCAAAGGTAATCAATAGGAAACCTTTTACTGGATTGACATAGAATGGAGGTGCACCATTATGTGTGAAGTTCTTACAGATAACACACCTCTTTGATAAAACTGTTTCTGCTACAAAAAATCCCCTTTCATGTGGGTCCTTTCATAAAAACTGCACTTCCTTATTATCACATCTCTATTTTTTATGAATTGTTGAACGAACTTGAGCAAACAAATAACTTTCTCCAGAATCATGAAAAACTTTTTTTATACGTAAAGACAAAAACATTAAAAAAGAAAACTGAATTCAGTAGAATGTCGTTTATCCGAACGTTTATTATCCGGACTAAAGTCCAGATACGTTTTCGAGCAGTGCAATGCTCAACAGTTGTTTAGCGTGAGGCCAAAAAGTGACGGGAACACCCAAGGTGAGGGATATTTGGGGAATTTCAATTGTGTGATTTGGTAAACATCTGTGCGGAATATTAGATCAGTTTGTTTCCAAGGGTTGTATACGGGTTATTTTGTTGAGTTTTGTTGATGTAGAAACCTGGATGGCATGCAATACAGAAGACAAAGGATTTTTTTCAAATGCTAAATGATAACGAGATAGTGACTTCCGTGCAAGAAAAATCCGACCCTGTCGACGATGAAACGGATGAAGACGAGGACAACAACAACGAAAGTAGCAAGGATCCATCAAATTCTGACGTGTTTCTGCGTTAGAGACAGCTATGGAGTGGTACGAACAACAATCAGAGTGCTGTTCCACTCAACTGCTGCTCAAGAGAATCAGAGACCTTGCAGTGAAAACGGGAGGGTGTATAATGGTACCGCGAAAAATAAGTGATTATTTTCCACAAAAAAGGTAAAATTGAGACATTTTGCACCTATTTTTCTTTTTCTTCAAGCACGTTTCCCACATAGGATGATTTTAAATATTCGTATAGCGTCCGGTTTCATATACTGCACGGTCATATTCGGTTTTCGGTTATCCGAACAATCGCGTATCCAACCTGTGTCCGGTCCCAATTGATTCGGATAAACGACGTTCTACTGTAATTGCGTTGTTATTCATTTTATTATGTCTAGAGGACACTCCTGTTAAAAATTTAGAAATATCCATTCGTCAATAATTATTCCAGACATCTACCAACAATGTGTGACATTATCCATAACATCTTGATATTCCAAACAAATATCGAGATACTTCAAATTATTTCATTAAGGAACAATATTTCATTGCGTTTTATGCATCAGAACTCTTGTATAGTTATCTTGTTATTTAAAGTATCCGACAACGTTCTGAACGTGGTTTTGAAAAAAGCGCATTAATAAATATATATTTTTTTCATATTTAGTAACACTTGAATTAGAATATACATATAAAATTGTCTTACGAATATGATTACAAGAAAAAATTATTTAAATATAATTTTTTTGCCAAAAAGTGAAGAAAGAATTATATATTTTGAAAAGATTCTTCTTTTATGGAAAATGCTTCCATAATAATAGTATTATGCCTATGCATATATCTAGGGCTTCTATACAGAGCCTGAGCTAGGATTTGTGAAATATATTTCTTAGAAGTGGATTTATTCTTATATTAATACAACAGAATAGATAAATTTTAACAAAAAAAAACATTGATTGTTAATTTAATTGATTGTAACTATGAAAATAATGTGAAATTTTTCAAAAATCCTTGTTTGGGCTCTGTAGAGAATTCTTAGAATACATAGGCAAAATATTAATATTATAGAATCATTTTCTATAACAGGAAAGTGTTTTGAAAATATGTCATTCTTTCTTCATTTTTTTAAAAAATTAATTCCTTTAAATAATTTTTTATTGGTTTCTTTAGATAATTTTATATGTTTAATGTAATTCAGTGACACTAAATATAAAAAAAATAATTCATTTATACTTATGCATTTTCAAAATCATGGTCTCGAACTTAGTTGGATACCTTAAATCTAAAATCAACTGATAGTCAAATTGAAGCAACTTGCTCACAACTTCGTGAAATTGATATACGCAAGATATTTGAAAATTTTTTGCTCCTAATTATTTAAAGTTTATTTAAAACAAGCAATAAAATTTTTTCCCCATCAATTCCTACTTTGAATGGATGAATAGAAAGTATTTTATTAACGAATGAAAATTTGAACTATATATATATAAAGGGAGAGCGTGAATTAATAATAGGAATTGAAAAAAGTGCTTGATTTGTCTGCATTATATATATTGTAACAATGCACACCCGATTTGTCTAGTTTGGCTGAAAAAACCAGTTTTTGAAGCTAACTTTTGTCATTGCTTTGACAGTTACATTGTTACAGAGCAATGGAGACGAATCTAAGTTGGCGTCGAATGCCGGTCATTAATTTAATTAATTTAATTTAATTAATTAATTAATGTTTGAAAAAAATGTATTAATATCAAGTGACATTCCCTACAAGTTTTAAAAAAAATTGTTTGAACTTGATTGGGGATGAATAGAAAGCATTTTACTAACGATTGAAAATTTGAACTAGATATATACATAAATACTGAATAAATATATATATAGGGAAAGAGTGAGCTAGTAGAGTATGAATTGAAAAATCAAATGAGAAGTTATATATAAAACACACTTCTCTCTGTTTTATATTCATACTTAATTATAGAATTTTTAATTTATTAGTCACTTTCGAAGTCATTAAAAACTCTTTTACTGCTCTTAATTTTTGAAGTTTTTCAACCCACTTTTTCATTCTCTTCAAAAGAAACGAATATTTGTGACATGATATATAAGAGAATCAAACTCATCAAGATAGTTCCGAATTTTTCCACCACACATCTATAAATTATTCATATGCTTTCAAACTCGGGTGTTTGGGTGTCATTCTTCAGTTGGATTTAGACACCTAAATATATAGAATAAGATGCTGGTATATCTAAGGTATTTCACGCAGTTTGCGTGCGACAGCTCGGGCAGATGGTATGATGAATTGACAATTTCAATCTTATAAGATACCGCCGCGCAATAACACCGAATGCAAAAAACAAAACAAAAGATGGATAGGTAGGTAATAAAAATATTTTTACTTGAAAACAAAGTTCTTTGGTGAAACAACGATCATTTATCTTCTTGAGAAAATAGAAATATTTCATCTTATGCTCATAGGTTTTTGAATTGGGTTTTTTTGAAACGCTTGAAGATTTCTGTATTTCGTATTTGTTTTTAGTGAAAATTCATTATTAAGCATATTTTTTTTTTGATTTCCTGTAATTAAATTTATCAAACAATGCCAATTTATTTCACAATGTGTTGTTGCAACGTGCGAAATGTCCGATTTTTACAGTCTATTTTAAATAAGTACTCGTATATCTTTTTGTAAAACAAATTTTAGAAGTAAAAATAAGAACCATTATATTCAACACACTTTTGTCAACGGGAAACAAGTTTATTTTATGCCGGTGTCGTAAAATTCGCAGTTCTAAAGGCGACAAACTCATTGAGTACCGTTTTCACATTTCTTCTATTTCTGTAGGAAGTTATCCAGATGTTTGTAGAAAAAAATCCGTTAGTGAAAGGTCAGGTGAATAGGGTGGGTTGTCTAGTATTTCGTTGCTCTAAGGTGCAACTTTTGACGAGTTATCATTGAAAATTGGCTCCATCATTGTCGTGGTGAAAAATTGGGCCTTTCCTATTGACCACTGCCGGCTCTTTATGTGCAAGTTTCTGTTGAATTTCATTTGATTTCATTGCAATACTTTTCTGCTGTGATGGTTTTACCTGATTTTAGAAAGCTTCCGTTGATCAAACCGGCTAAGGACCATCAAACAGTCATGAAAGAGGATCGATATCGGAATCTTCCGTTCTGTAAGCACATAAACTATCACTTGGCTAAAATGGACTGGGTTTTAGTCTGGACCTGTTACTGGCTTATATAGATATCACCGACACACACTCCCCTACCAGTGAGTCGGTAGGTGAAGGAACAATATCGTTGTTACGGCGAGCATGTGAGTTGTTCCTGCTGCGTCATTTGGTTCTGATGGCTTGTTGGTTGCGTCATTTAATTCTGACTTCTTGTTGGTTGCGTCATTTGGTTCTGACTTCTTGTTGATTGCGTCATTTAGTTCTGTGGCTTGTTGGTTGAATCACGTCTGGCTGACGGCTTGGTTGCATTTGCGACAGGTAGATGGCGCCACGACAGCTGCGTTAAGGTAGCGGATTTCTTTATTCAGCGTCAAGGTCACCAATGAAGGAGGTTCGATCTCGGAACCTTCTGTTCCGTAAGCACGTTACTTTCCGCTGGACTAGTGGCCGCGGTAGCCAAGTGGTCAAGGTATCGGATCATGGCTGGCGTGTCATGACTTCGAGACCAGTACCACTGAAAACCTCCCGTGTAGGGGAGCGGTGCACGTTAAATCTGTCAAGATCTCAAATGTCCTCCCGTGGTGTGGTGTGGCAGTTAGAAGAGGGTGTACCAGCTCAGGTGTCTTCCTAATCACTTGACCATGGTTCAAAATTACAAAGTAGTACGGTGGTAGAATATTACAAGGTAGCGGTAGAATATCCGCTAGTACGGTGCGAAGGCGTCTTCACAATTCAGGTCTATGCAAGGCGACCATTTGTTTGTGTACCCCTCAACAGACGACAGAGAAGGGCCAGCTTATCTTGAGCAACAGAACACGTTTCCTGGACTAGACAGTGATGGGCTTCTGTACTCTTTACAGACGAGTCCAGATTCATACTGGACAGAGATTCAGGACGTTTGCTCACCGGAGGGAACGAAGCACCATATATCATCAATCCAACACTGATGAAAGACACAGTTACCGAGGTGGTGGAATAATGATTTGGGCAAGGATCTCACTCGGTGGTCACACTGACCTGCATGTGTTTCAGGGAGGAACTGACTGGTGTGAGATATAAGGATGAGATTCTTGATCCTTATGTCCGCCCATATTCCCGTGCAATTGGCAATGACTTAATTCTGATGGATGATAATGCACGACCTCACCGAGCTGCAATTGTTGAGGACTATCTTGAGGGTTTTGGTTTGGAGCGAATGGAACGACCAGCTCGATATCCAGACTTAAATCCGATAGAGCATCTTTGGGACTATCTTGGTAGACAGGTTGTTGCCTTAAGTCCTCCTCCAAGGTCTTTAGGAGAGCTGAAACAAAGCTTATTCCGTGTCTGGTATTCGCTTCCCATTTCGGTAACCGGCAACTTAATTGACAGCACGGAAATCTGATGCCGGCAATGCATTCAAACTAGGGGTGAGCATATCCTTTATTAAAACCCATTTTTGTTATGTTTCTATGACATTTTACCACATAAAACTGTGATTATTATTTTTTCTAAGAATGGACTTTTCCAGCAAGATTTCCTTTTTTGTTGTAAATCATTTTTGAATTTTTGTTATGTAAATTTCTATCCTGCAGTCAATACATAACTGTTTTGTGCACATGTCGTCCAAATTTGGTTTTTCTATATTCATTCATTTGCAAATAAGGCACAAAAAACCGGTTGTTCCTTAACTTTTGGGGAGGGGGAGACCAATATATATATAATACTAGCTGGTATACCCGTTCTTCATACGGGCGAATTGAAAAATTAAGCAAACATATTAAAGGATAAAAAAAATTTTAATTTAATTTTACTTGAATTCCAAATTAAACAAAAAAAGTTTTTTGCATATATCAGCAGAACAAAAAGAAACTCATATTTGTTAAATTTCAAGTCTGTAGATCTAACAGCTGATAAAAAGGATTTTTTTTTAAATTTATGGCACCCCGTAACTTTCCTGTGGGTCGATTTTTGAAAACACCTTTTTGTGCTGCTCTCTGCTCAGCAAAAGTAACACATTGTTACAAATTTAGTGTAATGAACGCTTAAAATAGTGTAAATACTTTATATCAAAATGTTTAATACGTTAATATTACTTTCTGTTGAATTTATTTTATATTAAAATTGTAATATTAGCAAGCAACGGCGTTCCTTACAATATAAGGGCGATTCAATGTTCGCAATAAAACCAAGTTGGCATCATTTTTGGCGACCACGTTGGCAGCATTTTTGGCGACCACGTTGGCAACTTGGCGATTGAATGAATGGTGCATAAGTCGATATGCTATAGCGCCACCTGGTGAGGAACTGCAGCAAAGTGGGTAGCACAAAAACTTTCTCCATAAAGAAATACATATACATGTCAATTTTCATGGTGTTTGGTTGAACGGTGTTGGAGAGAAGCGAGGTCATATATAGAAACATCTATTCATATATAAAGAGATATAAATATATCAAAAAAGTTTATATCTAATATATAAAATTCTTGTGTTACAGTGTTTGTAACCAAACTCCTCCGAAACGGTGTGGCCGATTCTTATGAAATTTTGTGCGTATATTCAGTAGGTTTGAGAATAGGACGTAAACTATTTTTCATTCCGATATTGTAATTAGTTAAAAAGATATTAATTAAAAAACTTAAAACGCCTAATTGTCTTAACCCTGCGCGTTATTTTCCCCACCTAGCGTCGTGAATGAACAGAGGGTGATACTTTTCTGTATTCTCGACGTTGTTTAAACAACCATCCGATTTTTGTTTTTTTAAATCAGACAAAAAATAAATACAGAATCGGAAAGATAATTTCTTTCGCCATGAAAAAGCATAATTTTTTTTTCAAAATAATAATGTTTTCTATTTTTTAAGATTTTTTAAAAAAATAGTTAAAATCGATGCGTTTTTATGAAAATTATTTTGAAATCGTTGCGTATGAATTTATTTTCGTGTTATGAAAACGATATTCTACACTAAATAACTTCAAGCCTTTTTCTTTTAGAACCAGTCATTTAAACTTTTTTTTAACCCAAAACTTTTTTTTAAACACTTTTTTTAAACCAAAACTTTTTTAAAGAGTTTTCAAAAAATTGTCGAAATTTTTAACTTAACATTGAATAACTTCGTTATTTATTAATATTATCATACGAAACTTCTGTTGCGTTTGTAGAATAATTTTATCAAACTTCTGTGCGAAGATTGAAAAAAATTGCTTAAAAATTTCGGATTTTAAAAAAAAAATTGTGATTTTCGTAAAATAACGTTATTGCAAAAAATAATCTAATCAGTAATTTTTGTACATTTTTTATTTAAAAGTCCTTCGTTTTCGAAATTAATGTGTGAATTTTGAAAGCATTAACTTAAAAACTAAGCCCTAAAAAATAAAAACTTTAATGAAAAATACGCGATTTTACAGTTTGCCAAGCCTTGGCGTCGAAAAATGGTTTCGCGCCAAATAGCTTTCAACTGTTTCACCTGAAACTTCACATCTAACTCAAGGGTTAGACCAAAAAGTTCTGACTTAAACAGGCAAAAATCAGCAAATTTGGCGAGTAAAAAAAATGAGAGTGAAAAAGTTATTTTTGCTTCAATTTTCATCATTTTCTCTTTACATAATTTTCAAAATTAAATTATTATTGATGTCAGATTAAGATGAAAGAATGTATTCAATACATTTCTGAGATTCATTTACAATATTTATCTGCATCAAATCAGTGATTTAAAAAATAAAAAGCCAAAAACTTTTTTGAACAAATTTTAATAAAACACTCAAAATAATTAAATCAATCGTTTAATGATTTTTTCTTTAAAAAATATAATTGCATGAAACTTTACTTAAATGTGTCGAACATTTCAAAAAATCCTCACAATTTTACTTCAAGATTTAAAATAGTTGTAAAATTTTGTAATTTGAAAAATTTCTACTTTTCTGTCTTTTTTCATAATACAACTATTTTTAAAAATGATACATTTTCGTTTCCGATGACTAAAAAACTGCAACGAAAGAATTGGAAAGTGGGTGAGGGATTTATAAATTCACACTGTTCACCTACTCGAGAGTTTTTGGCGACGGACTTCGAAATTTTAAGCCACGGTCAAGTGATGAGGAAGACACCTGAGCTTTCACTCATCTCTCCTAATTACCACACCAACTTAAGAACAAATTTCGAAAAAGGGAGTTTTTATGACATAGTTAAAGAAATCAATCACATCGCGCGCATACACACACACACACATAAGTGCTATCATCCTAAGGGAAACAGGAAATTCCCATGTGGAGGAAGTTATTCACGCGGTAATAGCCCGTGCAACCCCGGGTAAGAAGAGAGGAAAGAAATAAAGAAGTCAAAGTAATTTCGAAAAATAATATTGGAAGTGCTGATTTTGTCAAGAGAAGGGAAAACGTTAAACGAGAAAGCCATGATACGCACTCACGGGCCATGCACTCACATCGTACGTGTCACACCCACACAGAAGTGCTGGCGTCAGAAATAATGGAGGAAATTAACATGGGGATTAAATTATACCCTCGGTAAAAGCCCGTGCAACGCCGGGCCGGGTCAGCTAGTATATATATATATATATATATATATCAGAAAATAAACCTCAATAACACACTCGTGGAAATCGGACATTTCATATGTTACAGCCTATTAATTGCATTATTTTTCTATTACGCATGTTATTATTAGTTTGTATGTTATGTTTTAATGTGTCTTGCAATGAATATACTGTCCACCTATTTTACTATTGTTAATATCAATTTATAAAGTATTCCTATCAAATGCTGATTCTTCATAAATGTCAACTTACGATACTCTACATTTCTGTGACCATGAGTAATAAAAATATAAAATTGCGGAATTATTTGACGAGTACAATGGAATAAAATTGTGAACAAATTTCTATCAAATTTGACAAAATAGGTTGGACCTTATATAATATTATTTACCCTGCATGTAGAATATATTTCAGTATTAAATTAATTTTTTTTCTATTCCTTCTTAAAACATATTCTGCATTCACTTATTTCATGAATTTTATGCAATTTTTATTAAACGTAGCTAAATCAGGCAGAATATGGGGATATTCACATAGTTAACTACGCTGAAACTTTTAGTAAACCTTTTCTAAACTTAAAAATATAAATTTTCTTTGCTTCATATTCTCTTCTCTGCAATATCCTTTGAAAATATTTTTCAACTTACGTATTTAAAGTTTATGTTTTAGCATTCATTATAGTATTTCTATTAAACAATATGGTTTCAATTGAAATTTTGTTTATATTTTTGACACAATTTTCAAAATTTTAATTTATAAGGAGATTTTTGAAATTTACAAATTTTTACTTCTACAGCAACTAATATCTTATTTACTAAAGAGATAGGGAATGAGATTCTCAAAGAGATGTTTTAAACAACTTTAAAGTTATGTCAATATATATTTACTAAAATTCAACAACATATTAATATCCCCACACACCATAATTTTTTTCGAAAAAAGTATACATTTTATATTAAAATGAATCTCTATTTTTGTTCCAATTATAATGTATAATAATTTTAGTGATTAGCAAATATTAGAGAAACGTAAGCAGTTAGTCTCAATTAATTGGAAAAAAATACACTCAGAAGCAAAACTACATTTTAAAGTTTATTATTCTGAAAAAAATTATTATTTGTATTAATGCACTTATCATTTTTATGCTTACCTTTTTATGCTTCTGAATACAATTTTATTCGAATACATTTTAATTAGAAAGTATTTGTTGACAATCATTCAACTATGGCCATTCTATTTATGAAAATTTCCTCACCTTGAGAGAGGCATCCGACTTAAGGTATACGACTACGTTCGGAACCGGGATTTTAAAAAAGCGCATAAATGGATAATTTTCGTGATATTTAGTGTCACTTAGATTAGAATACATGCATAAAATTGTATTAAGAATATTATGAAAAACAAATTATTAAATACAAAATGTTGGCAAAAAATAAACTTAAGGTATCCAACTGATTGCGACAACTTTTTTTTAAAAAAAGGAAATATGGGTTTTTTTGTTGTTATTTTTAGATTTGTTTAGTGCATTTCAAGAAAAATGTGCTAAAATTAAGAAGAGAAAAAGAAATTATTATTACTAAAATAGGAAAAAATTGACGAAAAATAGCATAAACGCGGCCCATTCTGCACCAAAGGTTTATGAACAATTTTTCAATTTTTCCAATCTAATGTGTTGCTACATTATTTAATTTTGAAATGACCTTCAGGATAAGAGATATTTTCTTTTTTTAAAAAAACTAGAGCACTTTATCTGGGTTACTATATGAAAATGCTTAAAAAGACAGTGATTATATTCACATAAGGGACTGTAAATTTTGTAATAAAACAGTGATTAATAAATCTAAAGGTTAAAACAATTCTACTATTATACAGAACTTACAGAAAAAATTTCAGTTAATTATGTTCAAAACTTTTTTAGCGATCGCTGACCCCGTTTGATTATTTTCAAAAAATCACATTTCGAGTAAAACGCGTTTTAAAGTATGACGTCTTGCTTAAAATAATGTCATCTGCTTTTACTAAAACACTTGTACTTTTTGTTCTAGTAAACGGAAAATGATAAACTTGGTTTCTTTATAAAGCTAATAAGATGGCCCATAAAATAAAATCATAAAAAAATTTGTCAATTTTTGGCAAAATTCACAGTTTTAGGGTTGTCGGATACCTTAAACCTATTTTGAAAACTTTATCCTTTTATGAAAAATGCTTCTATAATAATAATATTTTGCTTATATAAAGTAAAGACTTCTCCAAAGGGCCTGACCTTGAATTTTTGAAAAATTCACATCATTTTCAAAATTACTACCAATTGAAATAGTTTTCGGCATTTTTTTCTTAAAATATCTCTCTTTTGTTGTACTAAAATATGGATAAATCCACTTCTAAATTATATATTTCAAAAATACTAGTTTAGGCTCTGTACAGAGATCTGAGCTATATATAGGCAAAATATTATTATTATGAAATAATTTTCCATAAAAGGGGAATGTTTTGAAAATAGTCCATTCTATGTTCATTTTTTTCAAAATATTGTATTTAAAATTTTTTTATTGTATTAATATTCTTAAAACAATTTTATACACGTATTCTAATCTAAGTGACACTGAGTATCATAAATATTATCCATTTATACACTTTGTCAAAATCATGATTCCGAACGTAGTAGGATACCTTAATATATAAAAAAGAATGCCAAATTACTCCAAAATTCAGCCAATATTACGTTAGGGAAAAGATTATAAATACTTTTAGGAATGTGTGAATAGCTTAAATTATCTTGCTTTACCGTCAGTTCTTTATTATTTTAATAAATCTATTCACACATTTCTAACCGTCTCTTATTCAATTTATGATTATTATTTCGACCATTTTATGATTCCAAATAGTTTCAATAACAGTTGTATCAACGGTAGATCTTGCATTGAAATATTTGTATATTGTGCTATAAGTTGGAGGAATGTTGTATCTTGACGTAATGACTTCTATAACGTCAAGACAAGATAGTAACTTAAGAATTATGCGTCGCGTAGAGTTAGTTAATGTCGTCTGGAGACCGATCAGTGAATCAGTCTGTTAGTTCATTTTTCTCTTTGAAACTGAAAGATGTAACATACGAAGTTTGCTTTCTTGTCTCGTCGTTTTTATACATGGCATATAAGAAGCTCGTTTCGGATTTTCTTCACAAGATATATTCTATAGCAAAATGGAAATGTTATTTGATAAATATTTTGCAGATCCAAGAAAAATATGAGACATATATGTCTTTGCTTAATCAAAAAGATGTATTCAGTATGAAAAGTTGATAGGATGCGTAGCATAAGGAGTAAAAATAACCTCCAATGTGTCCCCAAACTTTCCTTTAATATATTCTTTCAACTAAACATCGTAATGTTGCAAATAAGAATTTTTTCTTTCTGTACAGTATAAAGTAAAATAGTCAGAACTAAATAAAACTTTAAAAAATATATGTATGTAGTATCATATATATAATATACAATAAATTTCTTATTTTCTCTAAAAATTTCAAAAGTTTTTAAGCAATTCACGGAACATTTTTAAAACTTCTCAAGTTCCTTTTTTTTTGTTTTTTTGATGAAGAAACCAAAACATTGTAAATAAGGTACAGTCGTTTCTCGATAATTCGAAGTTGAAAGGACCAATGAAAAACTTCGAATTATCAAGAGTTCGAATAATCAAGAGAGTAAGAAAAAACTCCCGAATTTTTTTCTGACACATTTAAATTTTAAACTATGTAATATCACAACACTTGCACATATGTATAAAATTACTTTAAAATATTATACAGAAGATAATATAAAATATTATTAATTTAAAATTAATTTATTTATTTTAATATAAATATTATTAAATTTATATTTGTAAGCTTAGAAAAGTACAAATATTATACAGAAGTTTAACGTCCTGTATTAAAAGAATACATTTATATAGTAATTCTGGAATAGGACTCTTTCACGCCCTACTAAATTTCTTCCATTACTCAATGGAAATAAAGTCGTTCCTTACCCGGTTCCCTCAGACACTGTCCCTAACACTATTGGCTCTTCAAGGCAGGGTCCAGTCCAGCCCGTGCCCTATTAGGTTTCTTATTCTTTAAGTCACACACAGATGAGCCATGAACCGTGTCGTGTCTCAGTCCTATTTTGGACCGAGTTCACACTGCCCGACGCGTCTCTAAGTGTGGGAGGAAACATATCATCACCAACAAAAGCCATAGTAACAATTATTTATTCAGGACTAACAACACATAAATAATCACAAGTTTAATTATAAGTGGAAACCTAGGAGTGATTCCCTAATACCTCGATTAATCCTAATACGTCAATTAATCCTAATACTCAAATCTAATGCTCAAATCTAATATTCCCGTCTAAGTAATCTCAGCTACCAGAAAGGACAAGGAGGCGAACTCTTGCTAACCTCAGATCGGTACTGAACTTATTTCCTTCAATGATTAAACTAATACTTTACTTTAATAATTGATCACTATCAAATGCGCGCTAAGTTCATTGAAGTAATTCACCGACAATACTTACGTGCAGCTTGGCAACTCCTTCACCCTTACATTTACGAAATCTAGACTTTATATAGTTGAACTAATTAGCAATAACTATCTCGTGTTTGTCCAGAAGAGGCTGTGAAATAGTAAAAATGCTGGCCCCAAAGTTTCCTAAGAGGATTAGTGATGAATTCTCGCGGATAGCCCGTTATGTCAGTCTGAAGCAAAAAAACACAATCTTCGCCTGAGGAACCGGGAGACACAAAGAAGGTATAACAGACAGCTTGTCAACAAACAGGCTACGTTACAAGGGAGACATGCAGAGACAATACAACACAAAACATGTGAGCTGTTTGCTACAGGACCCTAAATAGCAAGTGTTCGAATTGTTGGGAGTTTTATAAGAGAACTTATAATAATTGAGCGTTGTAGTTTGGCCAGCCACAGATATTCCTTCGAAATATTGAGTGTACGAAAAGGTATTGTGTTAGTTCGAAATATCAAGAGTTTATCTAGGGGCTGGGCATATACTTCGAGTTAGCGAAATGTTCGTATTATCGAAAGTTTGAATTAACGGGAGTCGACTGTTATTGTTTCTAAGGAAATTGAATAGGTTTAAAACTTGTACACAGTTAGTGAAATTATCAAAAATTCAAATTCGTAGAACGCATCAATGACAAGTTATTACGTTTTGAATGTTAAATCAGTTATATGTGTAATCCAAGTCGCTCATACGGGATAGTGATTAGTGACGCTGGGCATGGGTTCGAATCTCGGAGAAGGCATAGATGCTAGCAAATGTATAGTGCCTTCGTGGCATGGGAGTACTCTACATAGCCATCGAGCCGCAAGTCAATTCATGAGGTTGGTGGAAGGGCAAGAGAGGTTTTCAACCCCTGACCACCCCCAGGGTGTTCTCCCTCTAAAGTGGGGTGGAATCAAGGAAAATTGTACTGTCTCTTGCATAGTGCTCAAGTATACGGATAACGACAGGCGTAAATGTAGCCCTTTGTAGTGATGAATTTCGCGGACCTTGATCTGATGTGTTGATTAGGTGGCATGAGTTACAACAACAACATATGTGCAATCTCAATTCCTATTATCTATCCTTGTATACATCGATATAAAGAGTGAAAAACATTCTTAATCTCATCTCACGATACATTCTGGCAGACATCAATCAAATGTTGCTCCAGATCCACGAAATTTCGGAATGTCCAAATTCAAGGCTTATCATATTCCATTTATGTTCGATTGCGAATGATTATCTTACTGGCCAAGAAAGAGTATCAGCAGTGACAAACGAGTTGCAAAATAGTATTCTAAAATTGCCCCATAACGACATGCCCTAAAAAGTAGGCAGTAGAATACATTATATTATTAACGTTTCTGAGCTATTAAAACTGTAAACAGCATAATTCGAAACGAACTGCTGCCGTAAGAGATAGCAATTTACATAATCATATTAGTGTTCATTCCTTTGTAAGACAAAGACTAATTGAAAGCGCTGCTCTTAGTTGCTCAATACATGCACCTAAGAGTTATCTGTTTTAAGACTGAAACAGGATTCATCACCGAATATTTTGAAACGTTAAATCTGCTGAAAGTCACGATGATAGTCTAACACAACTCTAATTGATTCTTCCGATGCTGTGAAGGTAAAGGCAAACGTTTTAAAAACAGCTATGAGCTTTACTCCATTGCGGGCTAATAACCTAAGTATCTGGAAGGTACCACTCATGATAAGGAAGATGCTCTGTCGCATTGGATAACGGAACGTTATGCTGTTATCACGCGGCTATCTGATCTTGCACCATGTTCGCACATCTTGGCTGCATAGAGCTTTCGTTCCACCAATAAGTTAGTTTAAGCAACCATTATTGCAAACAAATTTGGATAAACGTGCCTAAAAATGCAGGCTGTAATTCGTGGGTATGTATGATCAGTCAGCTTCACGTATTGCGTCGATTCGACCACACTCGATGGTATCCTATTTGGTTGAGATTTTTCACAACTTCTTAATGACATTGATTGGTTCTTCAATGTCTCAACAGACCCAGGTGAGCCCTGGCCTCCAGAAATCTTCTCCAGGCATCTCTACTATTGAAAACATTTTCCCAGCATTTAGCAGTTCTTTCCAGTTTTAAATATTAACATCTTTTTCAACATTATTAATCCATCTTAGCAGCCCCCACCACGAGGGTATTCTACAAGGTCTTTTCCCAAGGGCTTTGATAGATTACTGTTGAGTGGTCACTGTTTGTTTTTTCAGGAAACCGCAAAACCGACAACGAGGGTAGTTAAATATTCGTACTCGTCATCTGTCTTATACATGGTAGGACAAATAAAAGTGGCCTGAAAACAGATTTCCAGGTTACAAAGAAACACGGCAAAGGAAAGGACACAGTTCGATAACCAGCTTATAGCAGATATTGAAAATGACCCCTATTAATGCCTTGACACATTTGGCTCCTGGTCAGCAGTAGCAAAAGCTGGACTGCTAGAATTGCTCCAATCTCATTAAAATAGTTTTGCTGCAGTTCTTGAATACTTGAGGTTGTTGCGATACACGTTTGACTTGTAAGGTTACACTTAGGTTTCTCCTTAGACACCTTAGGTTCCACCTAAGAAGTAATCAAACACTGATCTCAGATCAGGTGACCTGGGTGGTCAGTTATGGCTGGGTTTAAACTGACCTCTGATAACAACTCTGTCGGGAATGAAGATTGCTTTAATATGATCCATGGTTCAGTAGGATGTGTGGACAGTTGCACCATTTGTTTGCAAGTAACTAAAGGTGTTTTCATCCTCAGTTAATGTTGCCACAAATGGAATGCCACTGATCAACTCACGTTGAAACAGCCCGTACTAAGATTTTAACCGGTTTCAAATTCCGATTTTGAGATCAATATCCTCAAAGCATTCCAACCCATATGATACAGCATGAATAAGATTTTCATTATCAATCTTATCATGTATATCCGTAACTTTTCTACCTTCTTTTAAATATAGGACATCTATCTTAGAAATGAAGTTATTTCTTCCGCAGTATGCCTTCTTTTAAGGCTACAGTGGACAGTAAAAATTTTTTTTTAAATTTGTTACACACATGCTCCAAATTTTGACTGCCAGTATTTAAGTTATAATCTAAAACCATATAAAAAATTTGTGAGAAAAAAATGAGTAGTTTTTAAGAAATTTAAAATTTTTTAAAAAAATTTAACAATAATTTAAAATTTCAAAACGTTCCATGCGTTTTGATTTTTTAAAAAATTTCATATTTTTAACTGATTTAACTTCTTTAAGCAATTCTTTAGAAATTTATGCATGTAAAGTAATGTTTTATATGATAATTTACAAAGTATGGGTAAACGCAAATTTTTATATGAAATTTTCAAGAATTTTAATGACTTTATACATAAAAAACTTTAATTTCTTCTTTCACCCTATCACTATTGCTACAATGCATCCAAGAAGTTATAATTACATATTAGAAGAATACTTTTGGAAAGTTTTGTTATAATTGGACAAAAATTGCAACGCATGGAACATTTTGAATTTTGGTTCCGAGGCAAATTTTTGATTTTGAGAAAAACAGCTTTTTTTATTTTAAAGGAAAATAACTTAGCTTTTTATAAAAAAATGAAGATATAAATATAAATTTGAAATATAAAAACACTAATATCATAACAAATGTAATATAAGTGCAGAATATATATATATAAGTGCAATATTTATTGTAACAGTCACATCGACATGTGGTACAGATAGTGATAAAAATTGAAAAGTAAGCTAGAACTTTCTAATAATATCAGAAGTAAATTAGCAGAATGTATTCCATTATTATTTTATCTCAACCGGATAATATATTATGTATTTCATAAATCACAATAAGTAAAAATAAAGTATTTCAATAGGATTAAATTACAAAAATTCAAAACAGTTTCGAGGCAAATTTTTGTTTTTGTGAGAAACAACTATTTTGATTTTATAAGAAAATAACTGATTTTTTAAAAAAAATTAAAGATATATAAGTATAAATTTGAAAAACACTAATATCATATAAACATAAGATAGGTGCAGAATATATAAATAAAAGATTCTGCAATATTTATTGAAACAGTCACATTAGTATGCGTGGTATATATAGTGATAAAAATTGAAAAATAAGCTAGAACTTTCTAATAATATCTATAAAGTAAATTAGTAGAATGTATTTCATCAACCAGATAATAAATTATATATTTCGTTAATCACAATGAGTAAAAATAAAGTATTTCAATACAATTAAATTATAAAAATGCAAAACAGTAATAAATTCAATTACACATAAAAAGAAAACTGTCGCTAAATCTGAAAAAAATTAAAAAGCACCGGCATTATAGGCTACATCTTTATTAGTAGTATTTCTTTTCCTTTTCTCTCTTTTCACAGAAATGTTTTGAGAAATGCGTCGTTTATCCTGTCTTTCAGCAATAGTCAAAGAAAAACTATCATTAAGGTTTGAGTCCTCTTTTGATTCAAGTGATTTTACGTAGCCCAAATTGTGCTTTTTCGACGCATCCGTAACTGCTATTTCTAGCCTCCTTTTGGATACGAATACCTCTTTTGGGCATTTTCGCCAAATGCAGCTATGCAGACTTTCATTACAATTCTGCGTCTTGCCTCCTACGCATCTTTCAAGAATGGTGTCTGAAGCTAAACGTTGGTAAACAGGCATAATTTTTTCAACTACTTGTTGTGACAAGCAAGTTCTCATTGAACTATGTGACCCTGGGGTTTCACCTTTGGCTATTGCTCTTTTATAAAAACACCATGATGATTCCCCTTCAGGACACTTACCATGCGTAGGCTTTTCGTCAGTTGACGAGCAATGCATCAGGCTGGCATATATAGCAGTTTTCATTTTTTGGGTATTAGGAACATTATCTTTTATAGCTTTTCTGTAGTAATTTTGCAACTTTGTTATATTTTTATCCGTAAGGCTTCCCTGCTTACGCCCACCAAGAGTCACCTTCTTCACCTTCCACTCTTTTACTTTGTTGCGTAACGATGTACCTAGCCTCTTCGCAACATGATTCAAGCACTCTTCCTTTTCGATTTTTACCTCAGAACCATATACTTCATTTTCTGACAAAAATTGAAAAGTTTTCGAGTCACCATCACTCAGCATGGAAACGAATCTCATTTGGCAATCACTTATTGACCGTCTCCACATAATTAGTGCAGCATGCATCTCCATGGCTCCAGACGTTCCATCGAAATTTTTGTCACACTCATCCATATGTCCTTTTTGCCAAATGTGAAATTCCGCACTATCGGCTCCCATATCTCGACCAGTAATTATGCAATTATGACAGTATTTCGACAATACTTCAAAGTCAAGAACAAGTCCACTAAGGACATCGATGATTATTCCTAATCCTAGGTTAGATGTATGTCCTCGCTTTTGCCATGTACCGTCATATGACACACTCACGTCAATGATTTCCTGATATTTTAGAGAAGAATCAACTTTTATGTGAGCTTCTCTAGCTCCTTGACGTGACATTTCGAGCATTTTTTTCTTCACTTCTTTGTTTTTAACCGATAAGTTGTGCATGCATTTGGCAAATGTTTTTCTGTCCATTGTTGGCATGTTGAGCACAGATGAAAAAGTTTCCAAAGCAGCATGCCCTCTGCCTATGGATAGGAAGGCACTCACCAGCTTGCTGTTAATATCATGTGAATTTTTAGACTCCCCTTGGAAACTTGAATACACACTTCCATAGGTTTCATGGCATGATTCACATAAAAGTTCAATTTTTGTAGAATATCCCATGGATTGGTGTTGTTTTATAACAAGGGCACAGTTTGTACAATATTTGCAAGGAACTTTTGCAATAGTTCAGAAAACACAGCCTTGTGGGTGAAAATATAACTTGCCTCAGGTTGGGAAGATGTACTTGGGTCAGATAATGGATCCCTCTGTAATATAAAACTGTTTTTTTCATCAACAGTTTCAGGAGATTTCTGCCATCGCTTCTTGCTGTTTTCAGACAACAACTTCCTCCTTTTGGTAGGGCGACCTTTTGGTTTTCTATATCTCGATGATATAAGATCCATACTAATAATTTTAAACAATAAATGCGATTTAAAAAGAGCTTTAGTTCTGAAAAGAACTTTTTGTTTTGGTAAAATAAATATAAGGTTTGAGTAAACTTGAAAGAAAAATGCAAACCGAAGTTTGAACAAATTGTAAACAAATAATGTCAATTTAGGTCTCAGATACAGTTAAAGCAAAGTGTTGCCAACCTGAACTTGATAAATTAACATTTAAAAATAAAAATTAGTGAGGCTTTGTGTACAGTAAATAAAATTTTTCCTGTCAAAGTGCATGACAGCTACAATAGCATGACATTAGAAAATGTAAACAAAGGGGCGTGGTCATGGATGACTAATTCGAAACTACCCTATAACTCAGTAAAAAAGCATAAAACCAAAAAAATTTTTTGCGTTTGATAGAGAGGCTAATAAGATATTATAATAAGCAAAAAAAATTTTTTCGATATTTTGGACAATTTTCCACATTTTAACTGTCCACTGTAGCCTTAAGAGAAAATTTTACCATTTTAAATTTTATTCATAGAAATTCTGAACAATAAAAGAAATCACCTAACTAATCATAATTCACAATAAAATTTATACTTCAGAATTTTACGGAAAATGAAATCTCAGCAGCAGGATTTGGTGCAGCTGCAAAAAAGTCTATGTGATGACAGATGTCATGGAATAACATATTCCAGGCTCTTCAATACCTTCTCGAAACATTAGAAAAGTCGTACAGAAGGAATAAATTTAAAATAGGGAAATTGAAGTTGAAGGTATATTCAATTGATAGAAGGCAGTTATTAGAAATAGACAGGCGTTAACTCCCTCAAAACTTTCTAAGTAAATTCTTCCTACAAATTTAATAGAAGCCCGGAAAAATGCAAATAATCTATCAAAAATTTCAAATTACAGCAACGTTTTTCAAACTGTGGGGGTCGTAATAAATCTACGAAGGGTGTGCGAGCATATTGAAAAGTCTAAATCAAAAAACTATTTTAAGAAGTTATTGATTTACTGAAAGTACACAAGCAAAAATACTTTCTGACATAATAAAGAATAAAATACATTTTTACACTGACATAATACACTTAAAAATGTATCAGTACTGTACAAAGTATTTTACAATTAATTTAAGAATACTAAATTAACTACAAGTTTAAAAATTACTAGTGTGTGACCCTATAGACTTGCCATATATAAAATTATATACAAAATTATCACTTATCCTGATAATTTGTACGGTTTACAATAAATCCTTTTATTGCCGATTCAAAGTTACGCGACTCGCTTCCCAATGCCACCTTTTTCTGCTTAGGCACGCGATTGTGATATATTGAGGGGGAGGGGGTTGAAAAGGAAAAAAATAAGTGAAATAAGTAAATCCTTCACAAATACTGTCAATGATCGTTTATTGCATTATAAAGCCTTCGGAATAACTTTATGTATAGCAGTACACAGAAAAGATCGTACTTTAGAAAGACGTATATATACGTTCGGAGAAATTAACGTTTTTCTGAGTGAGATATTTATATACGCTTGGTCATTTTGTAGCTTTTTCTGCAAAGTATAGTATCACTGAATTCAATACATTGTTATTGTGTGGAATTCAATACATTATTATTATTAATGAATATTGGTTTGCAAACATTGAAAGTTTGAAAAGCACTGAATTACAGACAAAGATTTACATGACGGTGTCTAGAATTGTCCGGCATTCTAGTGATATTGCTATTGGTACGAACTTTCCGGACAACCGAATATTTTTCAAAGTTTCTTATGTTCACCATACAATTTATTTTCATTTGATAAAAAGTGTTATGAGGTAATAATTATTTAATGAAAAGTCTCGTATTGTGATTCTGTAAAATGTGTGCTTACATTGCCAAAATCATTAATTTTAAATGGTTTCAAAAAAAAATTTCCATTCATAAAATTTTATTAATTTTTAAATCTCCAGCATACCTTTCAACTAACAATTCATAAATGTCTTTATTTGCATATTTGCACGTTGTGTAATGTTAAACAATAGAGCTGAGCCAATTAAATTTCTTTTTGTTCTCATTTGATTTATAAATTCCTTTCACATTTTACTAACTACAAATATTTGAATTCCTAATAACTATAAATTACTATTTAAAATACAACAAAAGCTTTATTTGAAACTTTCATATTACTACTACTGACGTCATTATTTTCACTGAATACATTATTGTTCTACTTCTACTTTTCTAGTTTGATTAGACTGTATTGTGAAACATTGCGTTTCAAATCTAATATATTTCAAAAATAAATATACGTATTTGTGTGTGCAGTACTGTTTTCTACGCATTTGTAAATGAAATTACCTCTCCTACAGTTGGGCTTAACTCTTTTTAATTTTAGTAAAGCAATGTTTAAATAAAGGAAAACTCAATTACTTCAAATAACTGATCTATTGAATGTGGGTTTAATAAAGTTCAATCGCACTACCTGATGCAACCATATATTCGTCAGAAATATTCAGAATTTTTTCCAGGTTCTCTCCATATCAATAAGAATGTTCGGTTATCTATCTCTATATCTGCAGTAGAACGACGTTTATCCGAACGTTTATTATCCGGAGTGTCAAATATCCGAACCAAAGTCCGGATACGTTTTCGAACAGTGCAATGCTCAACAGTTGCTTCGTTTCAGGCAAAAAGGGACGGAAAAACCGAAGGTGAGGGATATTTGGGGAATTTCAGGTGTGTGATTTAGTTAACATCTGCGCCGAATATTAGGTCCGTTTGTTTCCAAGTGAGGGGTAAATACGTGCTCTTTTGTTGAGCTTTGTTGATGTAGAAACCTGGATGGCATACGATGCAGAAGGCTGTAGATTTCAAATGCTAAATGGTGATGAGATTGTGACTTCCGTGCAAGAAGAATCCAACCCTGTCGACGATGAAACGGATGAAGACGAGGACAACAACAACAACAAAAGTAGCAAGGGTCCATCAAATGCTGACGCTTTTTTCTGCATTTAAGTCAGCTATGGAGTGGTACGAACAACCATCAGAGTGCTGTCCTACTCAACTACTGCTGCTCAAGAGAATCAGAGACCTTGCAGTGAAAAAACGAAAGTGTTCAATGGTAAGTGATTATTTTCCACAATAAAGGCTGTGCGATATTTTGCACCTATTATACTTTTTCTTCAAGCACGTTTCTCGCATGTGATAATTTTCACTATTGGTATGGTGTTTGGTTTCATATACTGCATGGATCACATTCGGTTTTCGGTTATCCAAATATATATATATGCATATACTTACATAAATAAAAATATACCAACAGTGAAACATCGAATGTTACGACGGTATCTATAAGTTTAAATTTAATAATTCTATAAAAAATGATAGTCAATGATTATTGTTATAACAAATTTTTACTTTTATTTCAATACAAAATTATTTTATATTGTAACTTTTTATGTCAAATAATAAATAAACAAGAATTAATTTTTTTTAATATTTGTATATAACGCACAAAATTTGCTATATCCATACAAAAATAAAATAATTTCTTAAAAGTCGGATTTATAGGTGTATCAAACAATACGGCCCCCTTTATTATACCTTAATTTACAGTCGGCCTCTAATTGTATGATTATAAACTCTGCGGTAGATTATGACCATACAAATCCATGAAATACCCAGAGAGTTGGGCGTATAACGACTAGTATATTGTACAATAATGATGATGACATATGCTTTACAAGAATTACGTTGAAAATTTATTTATTGCTTAGAATTTTATGATAAAATATCAGAAATACTAGCGTATGTGCATTTCATTTACGAAGCATTGTGTTTACATATTTTAAAGGCATACCAACAGTTCAAAAACCCAGGAAGATACGTTAATAATAAGTTTGGTTGGATAATTATGTTCGCAGGCATGAAGTAGAAGAATTAGAATGAGAAGGACGGTACCTAAGCGCCCACTCCATTCTCGTAAGCGCGTTACGCCACGTCATCGTGAGGAATTCAAACCAAGACAGATTGACGTGCATTCCACCTCTACACGGTGGAGCTTCAATGACGTAAGAGTTCTAATTTATGACACTCCGGCCACGAGTTCGTGACCATGACCACTAGGCTACTGCAGGCACATTGGGAATTAAGATTAAAAAAACGAAAAAGAAAAAATATGCTTAAACGATAAAAAATATAAACTAGCTGCATAATTTGCTTTATAAATCTGTGACGAATGTCAAAGTCACTCACCTTAATTTGGTCAGTGTTCACTTTCGGACATGAAGATTGAGAAAAATCCCCTCCACAAAGAAAAAGTTAGCCTTAGAATGACGTTACAAACATAAAATTAATAAGAAAAAGAATAGGAAAAATTGAAAAATTAAACTTTAGGAACCGTTTACTCAAATGACTTAAAAAGAAATATAAATTAAAATATTTCGTTTATATTCATAAAAGGAATTTATTTAATGTAATAAAAAGAATAAAGAATACTTACAGTTGATATATTCACACATCAAAAAAAAAAATTCGTAGCACTTTCCGACAGTTAAAACAGAAAATGGCTATCAACATATGCACTTACTGATAAGGTAATTATCCTTAATAAAATTAAGGATCAAAAGGCATGATATTAATTAGCGATTTAATTAAGCATGTTTACATAATTAAATAACGATCGGCGCAATTAGTGAAGTTTCTCCAAGGAACGTGACCCAGTTTTTAAATTGTTCGGGCTAAAACCACTTTTAATTTACTGCGTAAAAGTAGGCAAAGGAGGATATGTGTGAAAATATCAATTTAATACTGGTAACCATAGCAACGTTATTTTCAAATAATAATTGGTGACGCTAAGAGCTAGAGGTAGGCTGCCTTTCTTAAAAAAGGGCTTCAAATTTAATATATCTGCTTTCCTTAATAAAATTATATAAAATGCGAAGTATACTTATTGACTTATTTTTTTAACTTTTGACTGCAGGCACATTGCTTATGATAAATACAATATAAATAGAATCGAAGGAATATTTTTTATTTCAAGTATTTCTGAAATGGTAATTCAATTGTAATTCGTAATTTCCTTAAATTTATTTAATGATGAAGTATAAGGAAAATAATTAAATTCTTTAAATATATGAATAATTTTAAAAACAGGAGTCAGAAAATACATTAATTTTTTATTCAAAAGTAACCGACATTATATAACTCTTCTTCGTTGAGCCACAATATGATCGCTGAAACCTTTCAATGAAATTTGGAAAGAAAACGATGTGTTTTCGACTTTTTATAACATATTTAAACAGTCACAAAATTAAATTATTTTAAAGTTTATTATTTTATTCATTTATTAGTTATTAGATGCCTAATGGTTATGAAAGGAGAAAGAAAACAATAAGGACAAAAACTATAGGTTTATTAATAAAATAAGTAGACATTTTTATATGCTTAATGTATTATCCCCTAGATAAAATAAGAGTTAATTAGTTTCTATATTTACGTACCATAAAAACTTAAACATTAAAAATGATTATATGAACTGAATATATACACCTATCTATGCTTTATCTGTAAGAATTTACAAATCATAATTAGAAATGCAGAGAAAGAGTCGGTTAAATGTAATTATGTAATTTTACACTAATCGAAAGACCAGCAGCTTTACAAATATCTACAGGGTGTCCGAAAATAGTGTCCAAACTCTGCACAGCGAGATTCCTAGTTGGGAGTACATAAAAAATGCCCAAAGACCTGTACCTGTACCATAGCTTACGAGAAAAATACGATAAATGATGAATAATTGATGATGCATCCTGATTCATGAAAGTGCTGCGATGCATTTCTGGGTTCTTGTACGTGATTGGTTGGATATGGCATTCCCCAGTCGCTAGATTGGACATGTGTGTTTGGTTCTATGGTCAACCCGATCATCAGATCTCACTCCATTGGATTTTTTTCACCATGGAACAACCAAAAAGAATTGGTGTTTCGAAACGAGTGACGTTGTTTGTGTGCTTTCTCTCTTCTAGTACTTTGGCGAACATCGCGCTGCGGCGACGTGTGCACTCACTCAATCCACGGAGCACTCAAACCTGCCTCTTTTTGCACCACAGACACTTTGAACATCTGATTTTATGAATATTTACAAATACTGTTGTTGATGTGTCCAGTTCCTTTTTTTTCTTGCACCTAACGCGTTATTTTTCAATTCCTACTATTAGCTCACTCTCTCACTATTTATATTTATTTGTATATCTTGTTCAAATTTTCAATCTTTAGTAAAATACTTTCTATTCACTCAATAAAATTCAAATAAATTTTTTAAACTTGCAGTGGATGACACTTGATGTTGATACAGTTTTTCAAATATATTAATTCATTAATTATCGGTAAAATAATTAAATTAATTATCGGTTTCCGACGACAACTTAGATTCGTCTCCATTGTTGTAACAATGAAACTGTTTGTAAACATTGTTGTGAACAATGACAAAAGGTGGCGTCAAAAACATCTCTTTCAGCCAAACTAGGCAAACCAATTGTACAACAAGGCAGTCAAATCATGCTCTTTTTTCAATTCCTACTATTAGTTTACTCTCTCCCTATCTCTCTCTCTCTCTCTCTCTCTCTATATATATATATATATATATAATCCCATAAATTTATTCTTAATAACTTTTAATTACCTATGGTCCATCCCTTCAAGACTCACATTTTAGTCATAAGTTAGCCAGCCGCCTAACGAGAGTATATTGAACTAGACCTATCCACCCACTCAGATCATGGGATTTAAGCTGCCTATAAATACTGAGATTCCTGGAGAACCGCTTTCTCTTCTGTATTTGTCTGCCTTCAACATGTAGCCAGCTGCCACGAATTGTTAATTCGTTTGTTTTGTTCTAAATTGTGTCGTCCATGCCATGTTTTATGTTTAATATGCTTATGTGTTTCAAGATGTGGAATAAAACAGATTTAAATAATCCAGGACTGCCTCATCAATCCCAGCCAAAGAAAACATCAACAATAATAAATAATGATCTAAATTCGGAATCCGTTACACTCGCCGAATAGTGATACTCAAATTATTTCATATATATATATACCTTGTTCAAATTTTCAGTCGTTAATAAAAGACTTTTCTGTTCAGCCATTCAAAGTAGTAATTGACTTAATTTTTTTATATTATATTACTTGTTTGTATTTTTCTTGTGAAATATGGGTCGTACAGGTACTGTTGTAGATGCATTTTTTATGTACAGCTGTACCTCCATTTAAGCTACCCTGACTTACACGAATTCGGAGGTACGCGATTTTTTCAAATCTCATCGATTCATCATTTTTTTTTCATCATTGAAACTCAGGCCGAATCATTACCAGAGCCTGATGAAATTGGTGATTCGATTGAAGAAGTTGTCAATCATACCAGACAAATAAATTCAGAAGAGGATAGTGATGACGTTCAAGAACTGCTGTATTGTCACAATGAGGAGCTGACAATTGATGAACTCATAGAAATGCATGAGTAAGAGCAAGGCTTTGAAGAACTTGAGTCTGTAGACCCAGATAAATCAGAAGATAGAATGAGACGATTGGTAATTCGACACACACATGCCTCCTTTTGATTGAAAATGGGTTATAAATTTTAAAAAATACATACAACAACGGAAACTGTATTTTTCCAACAAAACAAGGAATAAAAATTTATTAGCATGCTACAAGAAAATTTTGCAGGAGAGAGGAAAATTTTTTTTGAATCGGCAGTCTACTTGACTTTATGAAACCTTCTACATCAAAATAACTTTGATTTGCAATTTTGTTTTTGTGTTATCTATGAATATAATAATTTCGTCTCTGGCCCCAACTAAAAATAATTTATATGTATGTAAGGATAATTAAATTAGATCTAAAATTAAATCCTTAGACCACTTCTAACTTTTATTTTCCGTTGCATCTTCAAGTAATAAATAATTGCCCAGTTCGGGAATGAAGAACACATGGCCCTAAGCAGAACTTTGCCACTCCGACCATTAATTTTTATTACCTAGTATGTCATGCTTAAACTTTCAAATATATCTCTTCAATAAGAAGCGTACTTGAAGAACATATGGCTTTTGAAGGGGCCACCTATTCTGATATTTAACACGTGTCCGTCTCTCTCTCTCTCTCTCTCAGCAAGCAGATCCAAAATTGATTTCATGGAATAAAGACAGTTCAAAATAAAATGTCTTCGTGTTGACTCGAAAAATCACGACATGTATTTATATGCGAAATTATACGCCGACGCGAACTCCACTTACGCGTTTATAACTGAGACCCAACTATTGCGTCTGTGCAGAGTTTGAGTGCTATTTTTGGGACAACGTGTACTTGATACAAGACATCACACGGAAGTTGAATGTTTTTATTTTTCATATCTTGGTCATTAAAATAAAATAAGATTTTAATTTTTTGTCAAACAGCTTCATATTACTCCCACACAATAAAAAAAATATTTTGCATGAATCTTTTTTCCAATACGCTGACGAAAATGCTTAAGGTATCCGACTGGTTGAGACCACTTTTTTTCTTAAAAAAAAGGAAATACTGGGATTTTTTTGTTATTTTTAGATTTGTTTAGTGCATAATAAGAAAAATGTGCTAAAATTAAGAAGAGAAAAAGAAATTATTATTACTAAAATGGGAAAAAAATAGGTAAAAATTTACAAAAAATTACATAAACGTGGCCCAATTTGTACCATAAGTTTATGAACAAATTTCCAGTTTTTCAATTCTGATGTATTGCTATGTTATTCATTTTTGAAATGACCTTCAGGATAAGAGACATTCTAATTTTTACAAAACCTGGAGCACCTTATTTTTGTTATTATATGAAATTGCTTAAGAAAACAGTGATTATATTAACATAAGTGACTCTAAAATAGTGATTGATAACTCTGAAGGTTAAAACATTTCTACTATTATACAGAACATACTGAAAAAATTTCAGTTAATTATGTTCAAAACTTTTTTAGCAATCGCTGACCCCGTTTGATTATTTTCAAAAAATCACATTTCGAGTGAAACGCGTTTTAAAGTATGACATCTTGCTTAAAGTAATGGCATCTGCTTTTACTAAAACACTTGTAGTTTTTGGTCTAGTAAACGGAAAATGATAAACTTGGTATTTTTATAAAGCTAAATGGCCCATAAAATAAAAGTATAAAAAAATTTGTCAATTTTTGGCAAAATTTTCAGTTTTAGGGTAGTTGGATACCTTAATATTTGTCTTAGATTTTGCCAGGAGTTGCTGATGTAAATATCTATGGAGCTGATCGAGCTATCGGGATTCAAAAAGGATCGACATAAACGCTTCGAATGAAGCTGAGTGATTTTTAATAATTTTGAATAAGTGTTAAGATTTCAGTTTTCTCCCAGACTTAAGCTATTAACTTGTATATTTTCATAAACTGTGAAAAACTGAATAAAAGAAGCTATTTTTAAGATCACTTCTACTACTTCTCCGAATCCTTTTACCACTTGACCTTCGGGCCGCAACAATGCAATTCTTCAAAGTCGAAAGATTTGTAAATGCATCAAAAATATTAAATAAATATGGATCAATAATACAATTAAAACTAAGCTTACTTACAGCTGATAAAAATGCTTTATGAAAAAGTTTTTAATTTAGGGCCTTTGGGATGTCTTATTAGTGACGAACATTGAAAACAGGAAAGATTCTTAACCAAATGTGTTAGAAAGTTAACTTTAAGAGCGAAGAAAGAAAATTAATCATTGTACTATTTTCTCATCAACCTAGTTTCCTGGATATATTTAGGTTCCATAATTACCCATCGGTTTTATGTTACGAAACTGTTCAAGATATAACTTTTTAAAACCATTTCTGGTTTGTTTTGTATTAGGGATTATTTCACTACTCAATACAAGTTTTTTCATACTAGCATTTGGAGTTTTGGAGCACCATTACCTCGTATTTAATATTTTGGAAAATGATCTATAACAATAGACATTTAAAAATATGAAGATTATTATAATTTAGCCTTTTTTTTCTTTTTTGAGAAATTTATACATAATTTTTTTAATCCAAATCCCTAATATATAAATGTTTTAAGCAATTAGTTTACCTTTACTAAACCTAGCACTGCATGGACAAGACAACAACCACCCCAGCAGCAGCATTATTTATAAAAATGGTTACACAAACTATTTTTTACTATCAAAAAACCTTTAACGCAAATGTATATTCTAAACCAAGAAAAAATTACTCTTATATTCTAGTAAAACTGTCGCAAGGAAGCCTAACTAACATAAACATAAGGATTTTATTTTATAAACGATCATGAATTGATTCTTCTGTCGAAAACCGAGATAATTGAACAAGAGTTTGAATTCATTATAGTAAGAGCACCATGCGATGAGCCAGAATTTATGAAAAACCAAAAATGGAATTTCCAGAAATGTGATATAAGTTAAGTATTAAATTTTTATTGTAAAATGTGCCTTAAGAATTTAAGAGTCTGAAGACCGTTGAAGCAACTTTGAAGAATAACAAGATTACGTTGAAATAAATCGAAGTATGCTTGAAGATATTAGTGAGAAGTTTTCATGGAAATCACTAAATTTGTAAGGATTTAATAAATGTAGAAGACAAATATATATAAAAAATTAGGAATATCTAGAAATAATGCATTAAGACTCATACTCAACCAAAGACCCTTAACTAAAACCTTTGAACCAATTTCTTTTTGTAAACTATGAACTATTATAACCTAGCTTAGTTATTCTACAGACTGAATGAGAAATAAGGTATAGCGTAACAATTAATGTAAATAAATAATGAAAAATGTTAATTACAGAAAGATTCAATGATTAAGTATACTAGGAAATAAAATTACAAAGGATTTAGTTAAGACAAAAATTAAAGGGGAAAAATCATAAAAGATAGAGCCAAATAATAAAATCTATGAGAGGATTCTTCCGCACAAAAATTTAGTTCCCTTCAAAACTGTGTGGTTCCGAGTTCCTAGAATAAATTACGTTTAATTTTAATAAGCCTACTAAAACTTAATGATTTAGGACAATTAGTTGTATGAGTGATAAATATAAAAGATAATGAACTTTGAAAAATAAGTATATATCGATTAATAAAAAAAACTAAAATTAAATATCAACAATTAAAAACTTTTTAAAATGAAATAAAAGAAGACTATGAAATTTTAATCATCGTATCATGTGTGTGAATAAACGATCTAATTCAAAATACACTCACATATGGACAGTGAAATAAGCTTGCTATTAAGAAAGCAAACTATAATCGTGAAACCATGTAAATAATAATGTCCGATATCCAAATTATTTAAGTTAGGTGCCGAAGTAATTCAGCTGTCAGCAAACGTTGCCGATGTAAATCTGTGAATTGTGCAAAATAAAATAGTGGAAATCCATAAGATATACATGTGTTTCTCCTTTAGTCTCAGCATGTTTCATTCAGTCAATGAGCTCAATTCATATGACGTCATAGTCACATGATAATGATAGCAACGTATTTTTATCCAATCAGTTCAAAAACTCATGAGACGTCATAGTCACACGAAAAAGGTAAAAATGTGTTTCCAGATAATCAGTTCATGCACTTCGTTGTTGCCAACTTTTGTTTTCTCAGAAACTTTCTCTTAAATAATACAAATTTATCAACAACAATAATGCATTTTATTTAAAAGTAAATGCATAAAATAAGATACTTTTTTAAAAATTTAAATTCAATGGAGAACTCGCGTTTGTCTTTACCATGTGATCATCATGAATTGAGCCCATTGGAAATTCTGTACGCAATATCACTACAACTACATAGGAGATTTTAACTCCTACTCAACTCTGAATCCTGAAATAAGCTAAAAACTGGAAGATCCATAAACGCAAGTTCATTGATTGGATGCTTTTTAAGATCTTACTTTGAATCTACAAGAGGAATTTTGGAGAAAGATCTCGTAATTTCGATTTATGGTAAGTGCCATTTGAGTTGATACCTCCCTCACACTCCAGACTTTAACACCACGGCCGAGTTGTAATGAATATTACTTCTGGGTGCTGAAAGATATTGCGGATATAAGAGGGTTCAGGGAAGAAGCAGACATGAACTTAAAAATAGCTACTATTATTCTATCTTTAACACTTTATGAAAATATACAACTTTACAGCTTAACTATGGGAGCAATTTGGCATCCTAACACTTAAGATATCCGAATACTTGCGACAACTTTTCCTACAGCAAAAAAAAAGGAGGTATGGGGAAATTTGGGGGTTTTTGATATGTTTGGTTCATTTAAAAAAAACTATGCTAATTAAGAAGAGACAAAGAAATTATTATTACCAAAATGGGGAAAAATGGGTCAATTTTACAAAACATTATATAAACGGGGCCCAATCTGTATCAAAAGCTTATGAACAAATTTTCAATTTTTCAATTCTGATATGTTGCTATGTTATTCATTTTTGAAATGAGTTTCAGGAAAAGAGATATTTTAATTTTTACAAAAACCAGAGCACTTTATTAGTTATTATAAGAAATAGCTTAAAAAAACAATGAATTACATTCAACATAATGGACTATAAATGTTCTAATAAAACAGTGATTGATAAATCTGAAGGTTGAAACACATGTACCGCTATACAGAATTTACGCAAAACTTTTCAGTTAATTATTTTCAAAATGTTTTGAGCAATCGCTGTCCCCGTTTGATTATTTTCGAAAAATCACATTTCGAGTAAAACGCATTTTAAAGTATGACATCTTGCTTAAAGTAAGTGCGTTTCTAAACACTGCATCTGCGTTTTCTAAAACACTTGTGGTTTTTGTTCTAATGAACATAAAATAATAAACTTTGTATTTTCATAAAGCTAATAAGATGGCATATGAAATAAAATCATACAAAAATTGTCAATTTTTGGCAAAATTCACAATTTTAGGGTAGTCGGAGACCTTAATCGGATAGATAAAATTATCGAAAATCACTTGGCTTCAGTCAGAGATCATTGTGAAGAGATCCTTCTCAAACCGGCTATAGCTCGGTCATCTCCAATGATATTTACTTTCACAACTTTTTGTAGACTCTACGAAGAATATTAGTTTTAGGACTCACGATCTCTCAGTCGCAGTTCAACTTCTCTTATTCTTAAATTTTATAATTAACGATATACGATTAAACATTCAACTTACATACCCAACACTACGGTTTAAATAGTAGTTACATTTTTGATTAAAATAAAGTTATCTAAACGGAAAAAAGCTTTTTAACTAAAATCACGGTTAAAGAACAGTTTCCCCAAGAGGATTAGTAGAAGAGCGTGAACAGTACCAATTACAAAAAGCTCTATGAAAGTTGTTTGTATTGAACATGGATACCCTGCTTAATTCATTTACAGTTATATTTCTGTTAGTTCTCAGTGTAATTCATCTTATAATAACAATAACATATTTAATTAGTTGTACAGTTAATAGATTGCTCCACAGGGTAAATAAATTAACAATAACATATTTTATATAAACTTAATTGTATATGTCTGAGTTGTGTGTACTTTTATTTTCTATAAATTTTAAAAAGCAATATTTAGAGTTTTTAAATGTATATGCATAGACTTGATTTTATTTTATCATAACTAACTAATTTTATTCGTTACTGATATATTCCTTAATGTCGCGTGGGAAAAATGGTTATTGCTGTACTCACGTGGTAAATTTTTCTATCTAATTGTTTTTAGCATTGATTTTAAAATATACTAGTAATTATTATAGGCTATAATTTTACCGTTTCATATTAATAGATTGTGGTTTTATTTGTTATAGCTAAACATCCTCTTGGCATTTCTTACTTTCCCTATGGCCCAGAGTATTGGCAACTACAGGTGAAAGTTAGCTAGCCGCAAAACTTTGTTTAAACCTGCAATCCTGGTTCCTAAGGCCAGGAGTTTGCTATAGTACTATTGTGGCTAATGCTTTTACTATATTGACTAGTTATCTTAGGTTTATAACTATTTTGTGTATATATACTCAAAGTAACCGAGTATAAGAAGGGCCTCGTCATTGGTCTGAAACCATAGGATAGTCTGCGCATCATGCTGTCTTCAGCAGTAGCTTAACGTACACCCCGCAACCCCTTCATTGTGAAGAGGCAGGGACTCTAGGGGGACAAAAATTTGACTCACACTAAGTACGTACTTAGGCTTGGGGCCCATAACCTGATTTTCCAGGGGGCCCTAATGTTCTCCTTTTCGCCACTGGTCTGCTATCCAATCATTATCCTATCAGAAAATGCAGGATGTATTAGACACAACATGGTACCGACGCAATAACGAGGTGAGAGGATATAGTAACATATGCCAAACGAAAAAAAGGAAAAGAAAAAGGTACTTTAATCGTTTAATTTGGAAAGGATGAAAAAATGAAACATACTGGCGATATTGTAATCATTTCTAGATAGCATTCAAAAATGCTAATATGCCTAGATAGTCTAATTTCTTATCTTAAAATATAGGAGGAAATTACGGTTAAAAATTTCTTCTCAGAGAATCTTATTAAATATTATTACTTAGTATTGCACATACATTTTGTTAAAATGTTCACCATCTCTCTCTCTCTCTCTCTCTCGGTTTGAAATTTTTATTCTTAAAAATAAACAGTGGTACATTTGAAACCATTTCAAATATAGAAGTATTTTTAAATATGTTTATATACATAACTGTTATGAAATTTAATAAAATATCTTCAAGATCCTTAGTAAATTCTCTAGGGTCTATACATTTTACGTTTTATTTACGTATGTATAAACAAATCTTCAATCTTTTCAAATTCTAATGTATTCTATTTTGTAAGACTTTATTCTTAAAATGCATATTAAGATAATTTTACTTGTTTAAATGCATTCTTAAAATATCAAAACTTAAAAAAGTTTCTCTTTTTTATTTGCTTTGTTGTATGTATATGATTTTATTCTGTTTTATTGGTTCTACGTTTTGTAATGAGCTCATTTTCTTTCTAGAACTTCTTAATGCAATTATACAGAAGAGCTGTGCTTTATCTGTCTCAAGATCTATTTAAAGATGATTTTGGAGGGTAAAAAAGACATATTTTAAATTGCCTAGTATTCAAAAAGAACTTAAATGAATCAGGCATCTTTATCGATATTTAACGATACTTTTAAAAACTGTCGGGAGAAGAATCGGATGCTTTCAATCGTATTATTTCCAAAAAAAGATTACCACAAGTCACTCCTAGTGTTGCTAAGCTGATTTGCATTTTATGGAAATGATTTTATCTTAATATAACTCCCAGCTTCGATAACTATTTATATATATATATATATATATATATATATATATAATTGGAATTATCTCTTCCTCTTTCTTAATCTTTTCCGTTGTTGAATTATTATCCTTATTATCATTTTTTTGTTTGTTAAATGGATAATATTGGGATATTTTAATGTTACTATTGTAATATTTTGTAGCTCTCATGGGATTTTTGCACTTTTTCGAATTATGGAACTACACAAGAAGAAATTAAATATAATACTAATAATGTGCTACTCGTGTTTATAGCTGTTAAGATTCATTTTTTTAAAGCTATATAAGTGCATCGTAAAATTTCAATAACACTTCGCTCTTTCTTCCTTTAAATTGAAAATATCTTAAATATAGGCAAAAGTTTACAATCGGAAATAAAGACTGGCTTATTTTTTGAAACTTAACTCGATGAAACAAAGTTATAGCAAGCTAATCCAGATATAATGTACCTATTTTTTTTTTTTTTAATAATATAGAAAAAAAAAAATAACTAAAAATTAGAAGATATTCAGACTAAATTGGAAATGAGAGTTGAGTTTAAGTGCTGTTCTTAGATAGTTTCGTTTAGTAATTATATTGGTAACATGAAATATTTCTTACAAACATATTCTTGAGAATTAGTTATAAGATTAAGACATTTTAATTGCATTTTACTTCTTATTTTATGAGTAAATACGGCTCTTGTTATTTGAAAAACTGTAAAGGGACAAATTCATCTTCTAGCTGCATTAATTTTTTCCCCTTTTGTTTCTTAACATATATGTTTTGATTAAATTTAATAAAATGTTTTAAAAACTGGTCGCCACTAGTAACACTAAGAAACTGGTTTGGTTCGAGAACAATGCAATTCATAGAATAAATCGCACTATCAATTAATGCTTAGAACAAACTTAAATAGTAAAGTAGCGGGTTTTGTTTGAGGTTCTTCTACTAATCCTTTGTGATTTTAGTTTAAAAACTAATTTCCGTAGAGATAACTTAATTTTATGCAAATGTAAATACTATTTAAACGCTGAAGTTTGAGTGTGTGAGTTTAATGGTGAAATCTACGAATAAAAGAAAGCTATTACCGATTAGAAAGTTGCACGGCCTGAAATTAATATTTATCTTAGAATCCACCGGGAGTGGTGGAATGAAACAGCATTAGAGCTGTACCGAGCTATAGTGGTTTGAGAAGGACTGTCATAAGAAACTCCAACTTAAGTCATTTTAAATAATCTTATAATTAGATTAAGGATTGGAATTTAGATTGGATTGGTTCTTAAGGTTAGCAATAAATTTATAAGCCACTCATAATTCCTTGTAAATTTAAAAGTATCTATTTTTAAGACCATGTCTGCTTCTTTTCCGAACCCTCTTACAACTGCGACACTGGAATTGAAAGAACCAAAATAGTCTTTTTAAAAATGTAAGTAACTAAAATTAAGAGCAAACTTCACTAAGTATGAAATCGCTGATTCATATAATATTTTGAAATATTTTCAATATTTTAATTTTCAGTCTGTGTACCACTTAAAATCTTTTCCAATGTACTTAGAATGTATTGAAATGAAATTATAAAAATTACAGTTGTGCTTCAATGAGCATATGGGTACTACATGCTTGTTTAAGTGCTTTCTGTGATACAGTACCATAGATTCAAAATCATTTCCACTTCTAAGCGATGCCGTTCCAAAGAAACGCGCTCAGTTGCCACAAGGCTAATAGAAAAAGTAAAATTCTTCGAAATGAAAAAGGCTTTCTTATTCAAAACCAAACATTCAGACAGAAAACGAAAATTGTATGCACATTTGGATCTAACCAAACAAACCTTTATGAAAGCAAAATTATTCTATTCATTCTTTTCAAGTATACACTTGTCGAAAACAAATGATTTGCTCACATTGAAGCATGAATAGAACCCCAAAGCAATTTGCTTTACTTTTTCGAACTTTATTTCTAATAAATGTGAATAATTTTGTTGATGATGGAAACAAAGTTCGCGTACTTTTGTATTTTTATAAATGTCAATTAAATGTACTTATTTTTGAACAATAAGAGGCTTATTTTTGCTTAGAAAAATAAATTCATTTTTACTTTATGGACTGAAACTCGAGTGCGTCGTATGATAGGATAATGACTGAATAAATTCAATAAAGTTTTTTTTTTAAAAAAATCGCCTCAAATACAGAATTTGTCAAGCGTTCGTCTTATAGTCTGAAACATGTGGTAAACATTTCTAGAAAAGAGACCACAAGGTTTTATACATGAACTAGCCCAGGGATCGGCAACCTATGACACAAGTGTCACATGTGACACGCGGTGCAATTCTCAACGGCCCTCTGCACTACTCAAAAAATTTGTCAATTTTTAAGTGGATTGAATTTGATACATTTGTAATGGACCTTATTTGACAAACATCTCCAGAATTACGAAAAAATCCGAAAGATAACTCTAAGGATAAATGTACAGCTATTTTGTAACTTACTGAATGCCATTACTGAAAAAATTTAATTGTTTGAAGAGAAGAAATTGCATGTACTCTGCTTTTTGCTTTTGATGCTTCATATCTAGGTAAAAAATATTTGAGTCCGCAAAGAAATTGTTTAACAATCGAATGCTCAGAATCGTGTCAAATTGAAAGTCACAAATTACACCCCTGATTTTATGATATTAAAGTATAACTGTTGTTGTAATTCATATCCAAACAATATCTATAAAGAAAAAAAAGAATATCTATGTATTTACAAAATTTTAATGCAAAACTTAGCAAATATAAAGAATAATACATTTTACATTTACACAAAATAGTAATTAAAATAAACCTATACTTCTCATTCTACATCTGCATTCTGAATCCTTCATAAATCAAATTTTAGTCAATGTATATCTCATTTATAAATCAAAATAGCTCTGTTTCAATAATGAATTCATCTTGCAGACTTGCTTCCAAATAACATGCTGTATTGCAAAGCCTGCGACGAATATAACATATTTACCTTCTACAAAAGTAATCGAGGTTAGACTTCAGTCGAAATGAGTTACGAACTTCCCTTTATTTGAATTTTTAGTACAAGACAACTGGAGTTAATACTTGAAAGCTCTATTCTCATCCAATTTTGGCAGAATCCTGCACATAACATCTGTATATACATCAGGGAAAGTAAGATTATTATTAAAACTTACTTCCATTCTTAGTGAAACGAGTTATTGTTTCGTTATTATTAATCGTCCATTTGTTATTGGTACCAAGTCTGGATACATACATTCAAGATTATTCAGTGCAGGAAACATGGGCGTTTGCTGATATATATATATTTTGCTCATAATTTATCCTAAGTTCTTGTTATATAACTATGTATTAAGAAATATAAGTGTTTTGAATAATATACATCTGTATGGAAAGGGATGATTATTTACATTAAATATCTGATAAAGGGAATTATTTTTCGTTTATAAGCTTTCACTTTATACTTTTTTAAAATTTTTTATCTATAATAAATAAAATCATTATAATTTACGATGAATACTGTGATATACAGTTTATCCGATAACACTTATCTGAATGAAAGGGCTAATTGTTTGGTATAAAAATTAGCAATAATTGTAATGCACTTTTAATTAAATAAAATATGCATGCATGAGCACGATTGAAACTATTGTTTTAAATTAGTTGAAATTTTACATCCGATTTTAATCCTAAATAATAAAAAATATAACAAATTTTGATACTGATATTCGATGCCTGTGTCTTTTTAATGTGGTGACTTTATAGTACAAATTTGACTTAAAGTATTTTTTTTATAATAAAACAAAATTTTAAATCTCACAACAAATTTATTTACAAACATTTATCAGTTTAACCACAAGAGATATTTTCAAATGTTTTCATTTCAGTTGCTTTCTGCTTGTAATAATTGCTCACAAGAAAAACTAAAATTGTAAAACAGTGAAATATATTCATGTCCAAAATTAAGGTCACAAACATGTTTTTAGTCATAATTTTAAAATGACTCCAGTGAAATTAATAAAATTTGTGTTTTATATATTTTGGAGAACTGGTTGTACTATATCAACCTTCAGTTTTTAGGAAAAGATGTTGTTTAGTGTTAGTTTTTGCAGAGCTCTGGATTGAGACCATTCAAGCATATGGGAGTTATGCCTCGAGTTTTGAGAATATTGCATTAAAACAAACAAGTTAGTCTGTTTGCTATGAGAAGTACTTTCCGTAATCATTTAGATGATTACTTGAAATGGGGAGCCTTTTGCTGGCTTGAAGTTCGCCAGTCTCAAGCGGAGGTGGCTCGATGGCTAAAAGAGGCCCGTAATTGTTCTCCGGTTATGGAACCAATTCCAAATAAGTCGTAATGTTACCATGAAGTTCCACAAAAGTCATCACAGAACATCGACATCTGTACAGGATTGCTGTTTGGCACTAAGCACACGATGACATGGGTGAACAACAGCTCCTCTGCTTGCTCGCGACATTGCTGCTGCGTCTGGAAGAAGAGTTTCCAAGCTAACAGTTCACAGCCGTCTTGCAGAGACTTGTCCTTACGCCCGAAGCCCAGTCTGGTGCATCCAATTGACTGCATCCAGTAGCAAAAACTGGATATTGAGGAGCTGAAAACATCAGTCGTGGGAACCATGAGAATGGGAGCGTGTTCTTTTCAGTGATGAGTTGAAATATACCAGACAAAGTGATTCAAAGTCTTCATCTGGAGAGAAAATGGAGCACCTTTTCATCCCTCCTACGTAACAAGAATCGATAGATTTAATGGCAAGGGAATCCCTGTTTATGGTGGCATAATATTAGGCAGTTATACACCACTGTACGTTTTCGATGCGGGTACTGTTAACACACAGCGCTATCGGGATAAGATCCTAGAAGCCTATGTGAGGATTTTTCTGGGTGCTATGGGACCGGACTACATTTTTATGGGTGATAATGCTCAGCCACACGGCTCATATTGTTGATGGATTGCATGAAGGAGTGGATAATAGCCGTATGGATTGACTCTTGAGGTCTCCAGATCACAGTTCTACTGAAGATACACTCATGGACAAAAAAATTAGCGCACCAAAAAATAATTGCGGGATCGTACCGAAACTTGGCATGAAGTTACATATCGGGGAGATATGCAAATGATTAGAAATGCAGCGTGATTGCGCATTACGTATAGCCGGTAGAGGGCGGTTAACGTCGTTCTCCGTAGAGTATAAAACAGGTAACCAAAGCTTGTTTGAGTGTGCTGAATCACTTACAAAGGAAGATCTGAGGTAGACATGCCATTACGCCATTTTCGAAGACAATAGGAGCAGCTTTTACAGTTTGAGAGGGGGAGAATCATCAGCATGATGGAAACTGGGTGGTCAGCTCAGCGAGTAGCTCGTCAATTAGGCCGCTCTGATTGTGTTGTAAGGAGGTGTTGAGACCAGTGGATCCTATAGATGTCATTTACGCGAAGACCAGGCTCAGGAAGCCCTCGACAGACCAGTCGTCGAGAAAACCGCCACATCGTAAGAAATGCACGTGTGCAGCCAACTGCTTCATCGGCACAGGTAGCACTTTTACTAGGGGCCCCTGAGTCTTCTCGAATCATACGAAGACGCCTGGCTGAAGGACATTTGTGATCGCGGTACCCCCATTACGTGTGCTGCACTTGACGCCCACCCATCGACGCCTCCGTTTGGAGTAATGCCACGCACGAGGAAACTGGACTGCAGCGGAATTGAACCAGGTCGTCTTTAGTGACGAATCCAGATTCAATCTAAACAGTGATGAATATCGTGTTCGTATGTGAAGACCCCGTGGTGAACATCTCAATCATGTCTTTGCTTTACACCGATACACCGCTCCCACAGCTGGTGTGATGGTATGGGGTGCCATTGCCTACAATACAAGGTCATTCCTAGTATTGATCCGTGGTACCATGACAGCCCAGCGGTATGTCCATGACATCCTGCAACCACATGTGTTGCCACTCATGCAATGGCTCCCAGGAGCCGTTTTTCAACAAGACAATGCTCGGCCTCACACGACAAGGGTGTCACAAGACTGTCTCCACACTGTTACTATCCTTCCTTGGCCTGCCCGATCCCCAGTTTTGTCTCCAATCGAGCCTATCTGGCATCATTTGGGACGGTGAGTTTGGCATCCCACGAGTTTGAACGAACTAGAGGCAAGGTTACAGCACATATGGAACGAAATGTTTCAAGACATCATACAGAACTTGTATGCATCAATGCCCGATCGTATCGCATCATGCATTCGCGCTATAGGGGGTTCAATAGGGTATTAAATCATCCGTTCTTTTGCCTTTTTCTCTGAAATAAATGATCCTTTTTCTTTGATTTTCTAATTATTTACTTTTATCAAAGTAGTCATTACGTATGTAAGATTAAGTTTCATTTTGACGACTTCTTCTTGGTGCTCTTATTTTTTCCCCCGTCCATGAGTGTATTTGGGATGGTCTAGAGAAAGTCATTTTTTTCCCGCACCTCTCTCTCAGGGCCTTACTAGAACTGTAAGTCTCGCTTTTGCAAAAATAGACTTTGTTGCCACAAATACTTATTGATACCCTCATAAACAGCATAGAAGCTCTTTGTGTGGCTTGCATAGGAGTTCAAAGTGGTCACACTCCATATTTGACAGAATTTTCCCGAGTTAAATTCTTTATCTCTAATCCATGATTTTGCACTTTTTTTAAAACCTTTATCTTAATTCAAAATTAAAATATTTTCTATATTGTTATGTCGCTATATTGTTCCTCACATTCTAACATAGCTCTGTGCCAAATTTCGTGGTAACACAGTGAATAATTCATCAGTTTTTACAGACTTTATGTTTGTAGCCTTAATTTTGGACATGAGTGTATTTACAATATCAGATCTATTCCACTGTTAAATACCTTTGTATAAAAGTAGTATAGGTACTTACATAATTTATGTACGATTGGATTAATTTCATTAAATCAAAAGATATCGCCAAATGACGATATTTAACCATAGGGGAAAACCGTTCCCACATGTTTTAAAACACTAATAATACCAATGACAGCATTTGGTAGTGTCTTTTGCATTGTCATCGTTTTAGTTGATGAAATTAGTCGACAGTATAATACGTAAGTACTATAATATATAAATGGATTAAATATTTATAGGACCATTAGTTTTGAAACAGTCTTCAGTGAAAGTATGGTGTTTTAGCAGCATTATATTGGGAAGATAATCAGAGATTCATTATTCACATACCTTACTTATTATAGAGTTAACCTTCTACATCTAATTATTGTTTTTATTACCTCAATATAGAGAACAAAATATTTTTGTGACAGCTTTTAGTTTGAATTAGCTATCAACTTCTGTAATCCTCTACGAATCTTGGAAAAAACTTCATTTTCGTCAATCTTTATTCCATATCTGAGATAGTCAGATTCAATCTAAATTGAAATCTACAATATTTATCATCGAGGATGCACTCAATATGTCGATAATATAATTCTAGAGTTTCAATATATCTATACTGTATAAATACTTTAATAAATATATAGATAGTACCAACTACACCCTAGAGAATAAAGCGATATTATAAATAACTAGCTAAATGGCCTGGCGTTGCACGGGTTTCTTTAAGTGTGTAGCATTTTGCCTTGGAAATTTTTCCTTCCCCTTTTAGTGTCAGCACTTCCTTGTGTGTGTGTGAGGGTGGGTGTGATTTCCATACAATGTCATTAAAATTCTCTTTTTTGAAGTTTCTTCCACCTCTTTTCCCCGTCAGATAAGTCTGTATCTTCTGCGGTAAGCCCGGTGTTGCATGTGCTTTTTCCATGGGTATATGTTCCATGTTCTTATCCATATGTAAATTTTCCCTTTTTCTCTTTCTTTCGTGGATGCCAGCACTTCTAAATGTGTGTGTATTCGCGATGTGAGGGATTTCTATATTTATATATGTCATTTAAGTTCTCTTTTCCGAAATTTCTTCCACTTCTTTTCTTTGCCAGACAGGTTTCTTTTACCTCCATTCAGCCCGGCGTTGCACGAGCTTTTTCAAGAATAAAACTATTTTACCCCCGGGATAAGAACTTTTTTTCCCTTTCTAATATTTCTAATGCTAATATTTCTTCCTCTGACTAATGCTATTGCTAACAATTTATGTATTGCAACTATTAAAAATGTTACTTGAATCAAACCATCAATAGATCATAAAACAGCATGAAGAGATAATTAACTGAAAACATAAATGGTACAAGGGAATGAACTGAGTATACAAGTACTTTTATTAATGTTTGTACACTTTGTATAGTCAATAAGGAAAGCAAAATTTCTTCAAGAGACCCCAAATAGACTCTCTAGTTTCATTTATATAAATCTACAATAAAGAAAAATATAAGTATAGATATATATAAATCTCTATCTTACCATCTAGTTATATGTATAAAAATGGATATTTGTATATATGAAAAATCGCATCACTCCAATACTTTTTAACCGATCACTATGAAAATTGGCAAATACAGGGTGCGGCGAAAAAACCCGGACAAACAATTTTTTAAACAACTTTATAAAAAATTAAGAAATGAACAACATATAACAAATAATAATAAGAGTACACTCGTATTAATAAATAAATTTAATTGGTTTCAAAGTGACCACCATTTGCAGCAATGCAGAGGCGCAAACGCTTGCAGAAATTTTCAACAATAAGCCTCAAGTCTTTTACCTTTAATCTATCACATTCCCGCAGAAACAATTGCTTTAGTGAGTCCAACGTTTTGTATGGTTTAGTGCAGAGTCTCTGGACTCATAAATGGACCATACACTGTAATCCATGAGATTAAGATCCGGCGAGTAGGATAGCAATTCTTCACATGATATCATGTCTGGAAAATTTGCCTTGCACCACTCGTGTGTCTTTTTGGCCATGGGAGCTGGTGCACAGTCATGTTGAAACGTCCACTTTGCATTTCCGAAATGCTTTTTGGCCCACGTAAGTACAACAGCTTCAAGAATGTCCCTCTGGTACACTTTTTGATTGATTTTAACGCCCTCTTCCACAAAAATCAAAGGAGTTTTACCACTTGCGCAAATTCCGCCCCAGACCATGAGCGACTTTGGATATTGGTGATATTCAACAATTGCCGAATGCTTGGAGCGTCCACAGACCAGATTCAATCGTTTTAGGAGTTATGAACTTGTTTAACCGCAAAGAGCTTCTCATCAGTGAAAAGGAATCTCTCCCATCGCTGACTTGTGGCCCGTCTCAAAAGTTTTCGGCATCTTTGGAGCCGTGCGAGTTTGTTTCTTTCATTGTGGAGCTGAAATTTTCGCAACTTGTAAGGCTTCAGTCCAAGCTCCGTTTTTGCAATTCGTCTTACCGATCTGACACATATTCTCATGTCACGAGCAATTTTCTCATGGAAACCATCGGATTTCTCTGGACTCGCTTTTCGATAGCCTTAGAATTCATAGAAGTGTTTATAGTGCGTTTTCGCCCACTTCCTGGACGTCGACCATTTTTGCCAAGCTATTTGAAACAGCAAATTGTATCAAACACTGTTTGCCAAGGTACAAAAAGCAAATGAACGACTTCACACTTTCATTTCCTTTGCTGAAACAACTCTAAAATAGCAGACCTTTTGCTCGACATTATTAAAAACACATAAATTTTTTTTTAACATTTATAAACCCCGTGCACCACCGAACGTATAACACGGGGTAAACAACACAGACAGAAGAAAGGATTACAACACAAACATCCATGCTTCTCCGGGATTCGAACCCAGTCCTGCGGCACCGCAGTCAGAAACACATAAATTAAAGTACAAACTAAGAAATGTATTAAAAATATTTTATTATTAAAGTGGTGGATAAAGAAACATGAAAATAACAATTAAAAGGAAATTTGTTCATTATTCTAGGAGGCAAGAAATTTGTCCGAGTTTTTTTGCCGCACCCTGAATATGTATTCTTTTTTGGAAAAGGTTTTGTGCAATCCAGTTCTCCACCAGGTAGCGCTTTAGAATATCAACTTCTGCAACGTTCAGTCAATCACCAAGTTGCCATCATGGTCGCCAAAAATGATGCCAACTTGGTTCTATCGCTAACATTTCGCTGTTTCCATTGAATAGCCATTATATATTGTAAGGAACAGCGTTGTTTGCGAATATTGCAATTTTAACATAAAATAAATACAACAGAAAGTAATATTAACATATTACAAATCCAGATATAAATTATTTACTCTATTTTAAGCGTTCATTGCTCAAAATTTGTAGTATATGTTAATTTTGCTGACCACAGATCAGCTTAGGAAGGTGTTTTCAAAAATCGGCCCACAAGAAAATTACGGAGCATCATAAATTAAAAAAAACTTTTTTATCAGAATTTTGATTCTTAGATTAAAAATTAACAAAAATTGTTTTTCTTGTTTATCTGAGAGATGCAAACAGCTTTTTTTCTGTTTAATTTGCAATCCACGTAAAATTAACTCATTAAAAACTTCTTTATTCTTCAATCTGTATTGTTTAACTTTTCAATTCACTCGTGTGAAGAAAGGGTATACCAGCTAGTTTATTCTAAAATTTAACAAATGAATTAATTTCGTGCCGTTTCTGTTAAACCAATACTAAATAAAAAAATTAAATTAAACTGTTTGAATGCTATTACAGACACTCGAATTAAGGATAATTTCCTTTCATAACAAATTACAATTTCCTTTTAACATGAATAAGAGTGTGGTCTTAAGTCGGCAACTCAAGTTTTATTTTAAATACCTTCACAAATGTTAAAGAATGTTTGGATCACCACTTTTAATTATTTTTAATCAGTTTGCTTTTAATATTCATTAACTATGTGTAATATTCAAAGAACAAAAGGGCTTGCGCGTGACCTGTAATGAGGCATCCAAATATCAATTCTGTTGATACTAAAACGAATTGTTTGGCTTTTGTTTCCATAAACAGTGATGATCTTTAGTAATTTTAGCAGTTCAATGCTCTTGGTAATTGAAATATTATTAAATTACTTTTCAGATCAATACAAAAGGGAATTTGATCAAAATTAAATAGGGTGAATTGAGAAGGAAACGAGTATAAGTTTCACTTCCTACTTTTCTCTCAGTAAATATATACTTAAGTGAATAATTAAATTTGGCAACATTGAGTAGATATTGGATATTTCAATAAAAACCTATTCTGTAATCAAAATGTGTAAATCTAGTTTCTTACTCTGGTATTAACTCTGAAATTATTCTTCCTTTCTTAGAAACTATTACTTTAGCTCTAATTCTCTTCATATAAAATCTGAGACAAATAGTTATAATTATAAGATTATAATTAGTTTTATTATTCTAAAATAAAAATAGATAATATGTTATCATAAAAAAATTAAACTGTCAAAATTTCCAAAAAAAAAGACCACCCGTGTATAAGCCGAAAGTGCGTTTTTTCATCAAAAATTTACTTTACCTTCAAAACCGTAAAAGAAAAAGTCCTTGCGGATCCTTCGAGAAAGATCCGCTTGCGTCTTGATTGTGATATAAGTGGACTTTTCCACTAATTGTCAGAAGAATCCATTGGGTCGCGAACTCGCCAACATGGTCACCAAGTCATCAAAATGGTCACTAATTCACCAATTTTGTCGCCAAAAATGATGTTAGCTTGGCTCTATCGTCAAGATTTTGCCAAGTTCCCATTGAATCGCCATTATAATGAAAGGAACCGCTTTGCTTGCGAATATATATTACAATTTTTAACATAAAATAAATACAACGTAGAGTAATATACACGTATTACACATCCGGTATTAATTATTTACACTATCTTAAAAATTCATCATACAAAATTCGAACAATATCTTTCGTCTGAGACCATAGAACTTCAAGGATGGTTTCCCACCTTGAAATTACTACGGATTTCATTAGTTTGGAAAAACTTTTGGAAAATAACATTAAGTTAATTTCGTATTCCCAAATCAATCTACTTTGCTGGCCACCGTAAATACAACACCCTGAAGGAAGCACGCAAATAACATGAAATTTACAACATGCATTAGAGGAGGTGAGATATGCAAATGATTAGAATTTCAGCGCAGACACACATCACGCACGCCTGTGGCGCCACCTCAAAGCGCTATCTAAGGCTTGGAGATTTCGACGATTTCAAGTTCGGCAATTGTGTTTTTCTTGTGGATTTTTCAAAAAACTATTAGTTATGTCTCGTAGAAAACAGCGATCAACTTTTGATCAAGTATCCGATTTCGACAGAGGAAGGATAGTGGCCTACCGAGATTGTGGATTATCTTTCAGGGAAATCGGTAGTCGTGTTGGACGAAACCAAACAACTATAATGCGGATATGTGACCGTTGGATGCAGGAGGGTACGACGGACCGACGGGGTCGATCGCATCCATCTCAGTGCACCATTTCACGTGATGACAGGCAAATTGTGCGCATGGCAGTGACGGATCGCTCAGTCACATCACTAACCATATCCCAGCACATTGAGTCTGTAACGCATCATTCAGTGTCTGCGCGTACCATTCGACGCCGTTTACAGCAGAGTGGTCTGTCCGCAAGATGTCCATTGCTTGGTCTACCCTTGACGCAGAACCACAGACGTCTCCGCCGCCAATGGTTCGATGAAAGAAGGATGTGATGGGCAGAATGGAATTAAGTTGTCTTTACTGACGATCACGCATCTGTCTGCAACACCACGATGGTCGGATTCGAGTCTGGAGACACCGTGGAGAGAGGATGCTGAACAGCTGCGTTATGCACCGCCACACTGGTCCTGCACGGGTATTATTGTATGGAGCGGGTATTGGATATCACTCTCGCACTCCTCTAGTACGCATTGCCGGTACTTTAAACAGCCAGCGCTACATCTCCGAGGTGTTGGAGCCAGTTGTCCTTCCTTACCTTCAGGGCTTGGCCACAGCCATATTTCACAGGATAATGCGCGACCACACGTGGCACGCATTTCCAAAGGTTCTTCGTCAATCACCAGATTGAATTGTTTCTCTGGCCGGCTCGCTCTCCGGATCTTTCGCCGATAGAAAACATGTGGTCCATGGTTGCTCAACGATTGACCCAGATTACACCCCCAGCTGCAACACCAGATCAACTTTGGCAACGTGTGGAAGCTGCTTGGTCTGCTGTACCCCAAAAAGACATCCAAAGTTTCTTTGAATCAATGCCGAGGCGTGTGGCAGCGGTGATCTCCAACAATGGTGGCTACTCTGGCTACTGATTCTGGCAGGAATCACACTTCACAGGAGTCTATGAATTTAATCATTTGATACTTGGTCAACATGTTATGTACAAAATAAATTTTGTTGTGCTCTCTCTTGTCTTTCTTGATGTTGCATTTACGGTGGCCAGCAGTGTATTTATAGCTCCACATCATTAGTCTGTGGTTGTCATAAGTAAATAATTCTTACATTATTTATATACAAACGTTAAATACAAAAAAAAAATGTTTTTCTTTTTTTGTTTGTTTCATGAAATTGTAAGTATATGCACAATATTCAGGTTTTATTTAATTTTGGGAATTTATGTGATTTCAAGTCACTTCAATACTTTTAATTAACCATTTTTTTTAATCTGCATTGCTTTTTAAAGGGTGTAGGCTAAATCAATTTTCTCTAGTGAATCCTTCTGAAAAAAAATGAAAAATATCTTATCTGTTGCTGTAAATAAATTGCGATTAATATTAATACTAGGTATCTGTGACTTAATCTCTAAAATATAATTTTTAATAATTTTAGACTTAAATATTATTAGCAATTGAGAGTTTGTCATACTTAGTAATAAAACAAAATTGGAAAACCATCTTTTGAGAAAATTAAATGAAAACATTTTTATATTTATAAAACTAAAAAATAAACACAATTTTGGCAGTAATTATAAAAGAAATTACCTTGTCATTGAAAAAAATTCTTCAACTATAGTACTAATTTACTGATTTAGTTCATAAAAAAGTGAATAAATGTTTAAGAGTTTAAAAGAAAATTCACTTTAAAAATGAGAATCTCAGTTAATTTTTAAAAATAAAATATCTTTGCACATATCTATAAGGGATATTTAATCCAAAAAATTGACACTGTGGACTTGAAAACATGCCTATAAAAGAATCATGTGCCTGTAATTTTCCAAAAAAACACTATTAAAACCTATGAATTCACATTTAATTTTGATACCAAGCCATGTTTTTGAACAACTTCGTATTGCTTAGCTACAGAAGAACAATTTAAATATTCAATATGAGTGGTTATAAATTTTAAAAATCATTTTATATTTTGCTTACATCATTTAATTTTATCCTTTGATTTAACTTTAAAATAATGAAACCATCGAAAAAATGCCTGATTCTAAACATAATTTATGTACTCATTATGATCTAATCAATAGGCTCTCAACGTGGGCTATAACGTGGGCGTTTGAGGCTTTCAGGGGGGCAGTAAGAGACCCAGAGAAAATTAGGGGGCGTTGAGATGGCACGGAGAGGCTTGTGCAGATTAACCAAAAAAAGACTAAAAAACACGCTGATTATGTACTAATAAAAGAAAACTTTAATAATGTTTACCTTATGTTGATTGTATGTTTTTAAATCATTTCTTTATCACATGTACGAAAATTCACATATTTCGGTAGTTCGGGAAGTGGATGAAAAACTTAAAGATGACATTACATTCAGACCTACATTAAATTGAATGATATAGTGCATTTTAATTTCTGTAGTGCACGTGTTGTCTTTGTCTGTGAGCAATAGAAAACATGTTTCGTCCATTGCATTTCATTACGTATATTATCCAAGAAAAATAATTAAATATGTTAACCAGGAATTAACATGATTCTTTAAAGGCTGAAACTGTCATTTTATATTTATTTTGAAAGCAATAGTTTATTATGAATTACTTCGTATCATCAAACCCCCTGCCTGTCTTTATAACAGGTAAGGCAAAACTTTTATTCCCCTCTTTTAAATGAAGAAGAAATTCAGTAGCGTTTCAATTCCAACACTATCCTACCTATGACTAAAATATATAATATTACACATTTAAATATATTTGTGGCAATAGATATTTCAGATTCGCAAGTAAAAAAATTGGTGCTTTAGAAAAAAATGAAATTAAAAAACATATTCTTTTAGTAATAGGATATTTTTTAAAACTTAACTCTTGTTTTCACCAACTCTTGTATTATGGACATTCTTATTTCTCTAGAATGGGAGGAGGCGGTATCGAAATATTTACTAGAAAAGGGGGCGCCAGTTCAAAAAATGTTGGGAACCTATGCTCTAATCATTCTATGTGCTAATCTAAACAAGATAAAATCAATGTACATGAATATTTTAAAGTTCATTCTTTAACATATTATGGTTGATGTCGTCTGTTTTTACCCTGGAATACATTTGAAAGACGAGTGGAAGAACAGAAACATACAATACTCACAGAAGAATATAGACATTTATTACAAATAATGATCCCAGCATATAACGGAAAAGGGTGCACTGCTTTCCATTCGAGACGGAAATCCCTTTTCAGGTGAAATTTGTACTTCTTTTTCCGAAGGAGATACATCCATGCCTTATTCGCGGTTCGAACCCCAGCCCACTCCAGTGGCGTAACGTACACCCCCACACTGCGGGGGGGGCAAGGTTTCTAGGAGGCCCAAAGTCTGACTGGCGCTCTTTATGTAGATTTTCTCAAAATTCGCTTTAGATTTTTTAAAATCCAACTTTTAGGCGATTTTCCAATTGGTGATCTAACGTCATTCAAAATCAAAATTTTAACACGCTCATTAGATATCTTTGATCCAATAACCAAATCAAAAAGCATTTTGTTTGATGTACTATAATCCCAGTGACGAAAGATCCTTTTCTTTAATGGTGTTTTTTCAAACCTAAATTAAGAACAGATAAAATATAAGTCAGATGGAGAATCTGGGATATAATGCTAGGAAGATAAATTCATCACTTTTATTATTATAGTATACTTTACATTAGCTATAGAGAGAGAAAAAAACATGATTTACTTTCTACCGAAGTAGAAGAGTAACTTATTGGCAAATTTAGTTCCCCCTCCCCCTCATGTATTTCATTTTCATTTAGCGAAGCCGTAAATAACGTACATCTGTTACGCTTTTTTCACATGAAATAGTATTACGATACTTGGAAAACCATAGAGAGCATTTAAATAAGAATTTGGTCAGATTTATGAGTATTCAATCAAATAAAGCATAATGAGAAACGTTTCACAAAATTTCTTTTATATAGAACAGACATCTGTATTTTTTTATTCAATGCACTTAAATTTATGGTGTGTTCCTTTCCTTTTTAAACATTTCCATCTCACTTCTCGCTTTCATTATTAATTTTTTTATCGGAATTAAATATTCTGGTTCAAAAAATGGTATTTTGTCAACAAGACAAGAAGAAACGCGGCCCTAAAATGAGTGAAGTTAAAAAAACTTTGAATGTTTCTCAAAAACGAAAAATTCGAAAGGAAAAGGAGTATAATAATGCAAATGTGGAAAGTTGGATAAAATTTTAATATCTGCAAGTACATAATCTTGTGCAAGTCATTGTTATGCTAGTGAACCTGATTAACAAATCATGGAAATGAAAATTAATTCACAAGAAAAAAACACAATTTCGGACACTTCAGCTAATAAGGATACTCTATCTAAAGAAAAGGAGTCGTAAAGAATAAGGTAAGCGGTATCTTTTTTCTTTCGCAAGAATTTGAAAACGAAAATTATTTTACAGTTTTCGTGTCTTTCTTATTGTATAGTTTTTATTTAAGTTACCAGGTTATCTTTCGACTGTTTTTTTTTGTTGGAGAGATTTTCCATTTTTATTAATACCATAAATACTCTCTAATGTTAAAGGTTATTTACTTCGTTTATTCAGACTCAGGTTGATTTTGTATTCAGTTATAAGTTTTATGTTTAAATATTTTTAGGTGATGTGTATAGGTACATTATGTTTGATTTTGTAATCCTTTGCAAGATCTGGCTTGGGGACCAAAACCTGACCTTGCGAAGGGCTTATTATTTTCCGTTACAAGACTGCAGCTATTAAATAGCTCATTATCCTTTTAAAGTAATTTTTATAGTTACTACTAAAACAGTGAACACAGGCTTTTTCTACTTGATTATTGTTGGTATCCCTACAAACCTGTTTTTATTTTAAAAGCTATGAAAAAAAACCGTGTTTACTTTTGTTATTCTCAATACTTGGAATGAACTAAATAAAATATCATTTTAAAATTTTTTTTCAAATTCTGGTTTTAAAATTTTTTTCCCGTTGTTTTGTACGCAGTAGTAGATAAACGCAGATATATATAAATATATAAATAAGATCTGGCTTGGGGCTCAAGACCTGACCTTGCGGGGGGCCCAATTATTTTCCGTTACGCCACTGGCCCACTCAGTTACATGCCGTGGGTCATATCCACCATCCTGGCTGGGCGCTAACATATTATGGTACTTACGAACTATCGCAACTATCACCAACTGTATTAATAACTCGCCAAGTTGGCAACTCCAATTTTTAATGTGTGTTATGGGCAGACAGCTTAAATACGCTCAAATATAACTACGTCGCACACTAATAAACTAACTTCTACTTAATCAAACGCACAGTACCTGAACTTTTTATGCATCGGATACACTGAAAACTTGCAGGTGCTCTCTTCGGCTTGATCAAATGTCGTTGGCTCCACGCGCCGTAATCTTGTAACTAATTCTACTCCTTTTCAATCTTCAACTAACAACTAATTCTCAAACTTTATGTTAACTCCTACTTGCACACTCCAACGTATCAACTTCAGCGTGCCAACAACAACGTGTCAACAACTCCCTGCCAACTCGCGAAAACAGAATTTATATAATATACCTCATTTACATAATCGCGTTACCTTACTCGATGAAGGTTGGCTGTATTAAATATTTCCTTAAAGAGACAAGAAGGGATTAGTGAAACCGCGTATAGATCCGCCACACCTATATTACCATTGACGTCGCTACTCCTGAGTGGGCCATGTATCCAAATTCTTTTGGGGGGCCCATTTTTGAAAAATAAAAATGATCGCATTAATAAAACTTATTTGGAAATGTTAAAAATACTGCACTTATTGGGGCCCCTGTAGCTGGGGACCCCATATCATTGATACTTTGGTAGCTACGCCCTTGCACATTACTTATAAATATTTCTATAGATATATAGAATAATTACAAATATTTATCTCAAAACCAGCATTTATTTTGTTATTTGATGTATATCTACAACTTATCAGTTCTAAAAGATACAATAAGGTATTTATTTTTTACCGTACAGCAAAAAAACGGAAAATTCCAAACAAATAATCTAATTGTTTGGTTGTGTATAATCAACCAAGACTTAATAGGATCAGAATTTCAGGAAAAATATATAAGAATGTTTGCTTCATAGGTATTTACATAATTATACCAACAAACTCAAAGAACAAAATTTTCATGGAAGTGGAGTTAAAAGAAAGGATGTAATTCGCCGATACACTGGCCTTTGGGATGAAAATTGTATTACAATCATCGGATGATTTATGTTGCACTGTGAACAAAAGACTTTAATTATTCAGCTAAATTGCTTCTAGGCAAATCTTAAATTGCTTTTTAAAAGAACATTTATTTTGACTATTTTTTTTGGAGGAAGAGAAAATGAATATTACCGCAAGAATTAATACTTTCACAATGGCATTTTTGTCTAGATTCAAACTCGAATTAATTTTTGTTTTGAAGCTGAGTCGCCACCTTGAACAATGAAAAATTCTTTTCCATCCAATATTGTTCGTTTTTCTTTTCAATCGCCTTCAGGTATTATATATGATTATGTACATATAAAGTATGCTTCTTCACGAATGAGGTTCTTTAAGAAAGAAATCATTTAGACAATACTGTTTTCTTACTCTATAGCAGAAAAAAGAAATAAGACTTGCATTTGTTGATAATCAAATTAAGAACCCATTCCATAAAGTCGGGAAGGTTGAAAGTAATTTATGAAAACTTAATAACTGGTGAAAATAATGTTCTGCATCTGAGATAAGACTAAAAAGTTTATCTTTGTATTTACATCCACATATATACATGACCTATTGACACGTTTTTATGTTTAATATTTTTTTAAAAAAAATAAAAGAAATATAAAAAAAATTAAATCAATTCCTACTTTGAATGGATGAATAGAAAGTATTTTATTAACGATTGAAAATTTGAACAAGAGAGATATATATATATACTAGCTGTTACCCGCCACTTCGCTGGGTATTTCATGATGTTTAATAAATTTTTACTGCTTATATATATGTATAAATTATTGATATCTAAGTCCTAGCATTAAGAATTCGATTGAATAGAAAAATATACTTATACCTGTAACTGTCACCTGTTGATAAAAAAAAAGAGCAGAACTCATCTAATTTGTATTTTCTAAAAATCTCTAAAATTGAAGCATAGAATGATGTTTGCTCTTTCGTAACTCAAAACCAAGTGGATTCCCGCAAAACCAATTTTCGTGGTGGATCTCTACTCCGTAAATTGAACATGCAAGCTAAATTTCAAGTCTAAATCAAACAGAAAAAAGCAAAAGTTTTACTATAAATATCCCCGTAATCCCGTTGAGAGCCGTTTTCCAAAATTACCGCTCTTAGCGGATTTCAATTCAACAAAAGAAAAATGCAAACCACATTTCATTATTATAGTCCTTGTAGCTCGAAAAAAGTAATTTTTTTTTGTCAATACGTCCAGTAACCCCTACAACCCCCCCCCAGAACTTGATTTGCTTAAAATTTATTCTTAGTGGATCCCTATTCAACAAAAAAAAAAACATGCTTAAAAAATTTCAAGTATATGGTCTAACAATTAAAAACAGGAATTTGTTTCTGTAACTCCTCTTGACCCCTCGCAAACATCTTTAGGGGTCAATTTTCATTTTACTCTTTGTTAGAGGAACTCTATTTCATGAAAGGAACATGCCTACCAATTTTCAAGCAGGATGATCAAGTAGTTTAAAAATGGAAATATTTATCGATTACGCCACTTAATCTCCCGAAATTAAACTTAGTAGTTGATATTCGCGAAACCCATTTTGTAGCGGTTCTCTACTTCACGAAAAGAATATGCTTTTCAAATTTCAAGACTGTACGTCTAACAGTTTAAAAATGGGGAAAATTGTCTATAACACCACTTGAGCCCCGCAACGCCACTTCTGGGTCTGTTTTCACAAAACCCATTTTGTAGGGGAATTGCACTCTATGAAAGGAATCTGCTTATCAAAATTTGAAGACTGTTCGTATAATTAATTAAAAATGCAAAAAAATTATCAATAACGCCCTTGAACCCCCGCAACACCACCTAGGGGTCGATTTTCACAAAACACATTTTGCAGTGTATTTCTATCATATGAGAGGAATCTGCTAACCAAATTTCAAGACTGTGAGTCTAATAGTTTAAAAAAGAAATAATTATTTATATCTGCCCTTAACCCCCTGCAACACCCCTTGGGGTTAATTTTCTCCAAACCCGTTTTGTAGCGGATATTTACTCCATGAAAGAAACATTCCTACCAATTTTCAAGCAGGTAGGTCAAATAGTTTAAAAACGAAAATATTTATCTCTTACGCCTCTTATTCCCCTGCAACGCCACTTAGAGGTCTGTTTTCACAAAACCTTCTTATAGCTGATCTCTACTCTATGAAAGAAATCTCTTTATCAAATATAAAGACTGTGCGTCTAATAGTTTAAAAATGGAAATAATTATCTATAACACCCCTTAAGTCCCTCAACGCCACTTGGGGGCAATTTTCACGAAACCCATTTTTAGCGTATCTCTACCCTATGAGAGAAATCTGCTTACTAAGTTTCAAGACTGTACGTCTAATAACTTAAAAATAGAAATTTATAACGCCCCTTAAACCCCCCGCCCCCGTAACACCTTGGGGGCAATTTTCCCAAAACCCATTTTGTAGCGGATATTTACTCCAGGAAAGAAACTTACCTACCAATTTTCAAGCACGTAGGTGAAGTAGTTTAAAAACGGATATAATTATCTATTACGCCCCTTAATCCCCCGCAACGCCACTTAGAAGTCTGTTTTCACAAAACCCGTTTTGTAACTGATCATTATTCTACGAAAGGAATCTATATATAAATTTAAAGATAGTGCGTCAAATAGTTTAAAAATGGAAATAATTATCTATAACGCCCCCTAAGCCCTGCAACGCCACTTGGGGTCGATTTTCAGCAAACTCATTTTGTAGCGGATCTCTACTCTCTGAAAGGAATCCGCTTACCCAATTTCAAGATTGTACATCAAGTAGTTTAAACATGGAAACAATTATTATTAAAGCCCTTAACCCCCCGTAACGCCCTTGCGTTTCGAATTTCGGGAAATCCTTTCTTAACTGATGTCTACTCTATCAAAGGAACATGTCTACCAAATTTCAAGTCTGTAGGTTGAATAGTTCCAGAGATTTCGTGATTAGTCAGTCAGTCAGTCAGTCAGTCAGTCAGTCAGTCGCTTTTCTCCTTTATATATATATATATATATATATATAAGGGGAGAGGGTACTAATAGTAGGAATGGAAAAAAGAGCATGATTTGTCTGCATTGTTGTAAGAATACACACCCGGTTTGGCTGAAAAACTGGTTTTGAAAGCTAACTTTTGTCATTGTTTTAACAGTTACATTGTTACAAGAATGGAGACGAATCTAAGTTGGTGTCAAAAACCGGTAATTAATTTAATTAATTAACCAGTAATTAATGAATTAATGTGTGAAAAATTTGTATTAACATCAAGTGTCATCCACTACAACTTGATAACTTGCAATATTCCAAAAACTGCGAGTTCCTTCAATGAATTCCATCAAATATGAAACGTTCAAAAAAAGCATTTTTAAAAAATAAAATGAAGTAAAAATGTGCGATTTATAGCAATAATTAAAAGCGCAGCACTCATTCTTCAAAAAAATATCCTGGTACTCCGCATAATGATATGTTAAATATTCATATTCTAAAATAGCACAAAATACAACAAATACTGAAATTATAGCTTGAAGAACAAATGTAATGGAAATGGTTACATTTTTAAGGAAATCGAATTAAAATCGTCTGAAATTAATAGCATTACACGGAAAAAAACCAATAAAAAATTAAATCTAATATACGTTATCACCATGGCAACCACATTACCACACGATAAAAATATCAAGGTAACTATATTGTAACGTTACCACCCATCTTGGCGAACATAAACAGCAACTTGACGTGTAGCACTCCTATATTAAATTAGTACCCCAGAAGGAGTTACGCATTCGGATAATTATTCCGACGATACATAAAATGTATATGTACTAGTTATTACCCATCCGTTTCTCTAGGTATTTCATAATGTTGTATGAATATGTAATATTTTAAAATTATTGACAGTTAAATTCTACCTTTTATTTTCAGATTATATTTAAAAACATTCTTATATAGCTCTCGCTTCTTGGTTTTAAAAAGGATAGGTCTTGGATGTACTTCCATGTGATAAATTTGTCCTTTACACTCGCGTCCTTCTTAGCAGATCTCAACAACGTTATTGTCATGACCATGTCCTAGCATCCACTGGAATCCTATTTCAGACCACACATTTATCTATCACCAACTTGGTGAATAATTTTCCTCATCATGAATATAAGTCCAATACAGAAAAATGAGCTACTGGTACAATTAAGTACAATTTGTTTTCCTTGTCAAAGGTGGGGGCTAAAATAGAATTTTACCCTGGCACCTGCTAGTACTAGGGAAAATCTTTTCGCTAATTTAATTTCGTTGTCCGTGAATGTAGTTTCGAAAGCTAAGTATTCGCTATTCAACATTCTTGAACTATGTGAATTATTTATAAGTCTCTAGTTTTTCCAAATTCACAATTTCCATAATCTGGAATTACGAAAATATCAATTATATTTAAAGTTATTTGCATTACTTTCTCTCTCTGTTGAACACGCAAAAAGTTTTATTTGCTGCCGCAAGGCAAATAAATAAATTTCAATGAATGTAATGACGGAAAATTCTGTCTCAATCCTTTAAAATAAATGTCAACATAGCTAAAACTAAAATGAGCTTAAATGATGGAAAATGATTTTTTAATTTAAATTTGAAATATCATTTTCCTATTTTTTCCCTGAAAATATTTTCCAAAACAAATAACTTTAAATAAAGTATACACACATACATTCCTAAAGCTATTTAGTTAAATAAATATATTTTATTTACCTAAACTGGGATATTTAGTATCATTTCCCGTTATCAATGTTTCACCCAAATGGGAATGGAAACGGTGATTTAAAAACTATTATAAATCTCATTTCCCCATAATGTCCTATATATCAGCTTCATTGATTTAATTGGGTAAACATGTAGCCGGAGAGCAGAGTTTTATTTTTTTTATTGTGGATGTTGATTCTGAATTAGATTTTGGTTGATAAAAGAGTTTGCTGTCAAATCTTCCTTGCTTTAGATTCCTTTGCTTTCTGTTGAAAGACAGAGATTTGATTCCTTGTAATTTTAGCATCAAATAAAATAGGCATTCATGAATTGTAAATGTATATAAGTATTTTTATATCTGTCTTAACACTGGAAGCTAATATATGACTTCTTTTTCCAAGCATAGTTTGATAGCAGAATAAAGTTTGAAATACCCGATACACGTTTTCTAAAAAAATATGTAAAAAAATAATAGTATTTTTCTTAATCCAATTAGTTATTATTTTAATTGTTTTCGTTTAATTTGAGGAATTGTAGAACTAAAGTAACTCTAATAAAAGTTTTAATTTGTGTAAGAAATGGAAATTCGTTATTTTATAAATTCTTACTTAATAAAACGTTATTTCTATTTTAAAGTTACAAAGCACAAGGTGAGTACAAATGATGGATCCGATTTTAAAAAAATCATATTTTCGTAACTTCTGTATATATTACAATAAATGATACGTTAATGTAAAGAGAAATATGCCAAGTGTTTTTTCATCAATGATTAACAACACATTCAAGATCGCCGTGACAGAAATCGAAACATGAAGAGAAGAATTTTTGCGCATTAGCGTATGCACAGTTTCTTTCAGTTATTTCGGTGCGCATTCTGTGATAGTATCATCAATTTAAGAAAACAGGTTGCTGGTAGCTGAAGAAAAGCAGCAGCCGGCAAAGCATCTCGAAAGAAACAATGGAGAAGGTGAGGCAGAGTTTTGTTTATAGTCCATGGAAGTTTACGAGCCACCTGTGAACTTAGAATGCCCAAGAAAACATTATGGAAAATTTTACGATAAAAAATTAAATTTCAAGCCGTATCATTTGCAGTTGACACGACCAGTAACAGATGATGACAAATAAGCATTTGGACAACTTTATGTACCATTGAGAGAGTGATGCTACAAAATGTATGGAACGAACAGGGGCATACCTAGCCCCATAACAGCCGTATCAATGATACGGGGCCTCCAAGCTACAGGGGCTCCAACATGTGTAACTACAATCCCACTAACAGGGCTCCCATACCTAAAAAAGGCCCCAAAGGAATTTTGATACAGGACCTACTCAGAACTAGCTACGCTAGTGGGAACGAACTGTATTACAGATTATGCCATGTAACAATAAGGTCACACGTCGAACATTAGTAAAAAAAAAACTCTTGGTATATTTAACTTAACATTCATATATCATTTATTGTTTTATGTACAATTGTTTCAATATTATGATTTTTAAAAATCGGGTCCATTATTTGTACTTATCCTGTATTCCAAAGAATTACAAAACAGGGAAGTAAAATAAAAAGATAGAAAAGTGTTTTCATTTAAAGTAATAAATCCCGAGTACAGCTAGTGAATTATAAATACTTCTACAGTTTCTAAAAGAAATTTTGATTCATACTTAAAATTAAATCCTTTCTTCTGCATTTAGATGCAATACATATAAACATTAAACAACAAAATAAATTAAACATTCACAATAAGTTATTTTTGTAATTTTAGCGAAGAAATATCTTTACAAATCACAAAATTTTCATTCCGTTTTTTTAAACCCTCTTGAAAATTAATTTCAATTGCTGAATTAGAAGTTTTTCAATTTTATGTAACATTTCAAAAACACAGAACTTTTAATATTCAACTCAACAGTGCATTTAGCAGAATGGCACTTTCCAGTAAAGTACAAAATTATAACACTAATGGAGTACAATGAAACACGATTACCGCAAAATCGTGCTTTGGTATCCACCAAAGGACCTATTTCCTGTTAGGGAACTAGTGGCGTCTCAACGGTCATGGAGTTTTGCGTAGTAAAATATCCAAGACCGGACATTACAATGCTTATGTTCTAAGGCTACACAACCATATTGATCTACCTTTATCCAGCCAACAGAGAGGTGACCGGCGCTGTTTCCACACCAATCTGCGGCTTCAAGTTCCACCGCGTAAGGGGTAACTAGGACCAATAGATGAATATTAATACCGGCCACGTCCAAACAGAATTGATTCTGTATCACGTGAGACTAGGAAGCGAGTGACGTATTAGATCTTTAAAGATACACCAGAAGGGAAAACCCAGAAACTCTCGATACTCTAAGAAACTTCACAAACGCTAGAAAGACATTTCTACACTCGACGACACCCCAGAACACTATAATGGACTCTCTCTCACACTTACTGTGACCTATCAAGGCTCACACCTACGAGCATCCAAATGTCGTACCAACGCAGCCTTTCATACGAGTGATCTGGCCTTAACAGCGACCTCAACAGATTTGCACATGTATAGGTACCATAGCAGTGACGACTTGCTTTGCAACAAACATTTAAGTCGAAATATCAGTTAACACGAAATAATGCAATGATCCCGACAAACTACTATGTATTTTCATGCTTTTTTTTTCTTTTTTTTTTTTCTTAACACGAAACGAAAATCGTTCCACATGAAAATGTTTCCCTTCTAGAAATGAATAAAATACGGTAAACACCAGCCGGAATTAACTGTCCTACTGTATCATAGGAGTAATTCGTTGCAGTAGATGATGGTAATGTGTGTATAGCCCCTATTATGACAGACAAAGACATTTTGAAGTTTGTTCAATTCTTAAGAAATATCAATGATACAGATTCCTACCACGGAAATTACATGAATAATGCAGATCCTGTTCCCACGTCATCAGAAATGAGAAAAATCATGAAATGTAAGCGTAGTTATTTAAAATCACATTCCAATGATGAAATGGACAACAAAATGGACGACATCAAACAATTTGTTGCTAACTCGATGCTAAGAAAAACAATGCAAAGAAAAATATAAGTTTATTTTCCAAAAACTCAATAAATTATTTATTTTTCAAAACACTTGAAAATTTTGTGTTAAACTTCATTAAGCTCTTGAGAATGTTTTTGTTTCTTTGATTTTTATTAAAAATCTACATATATACTCATCTATGTAAATAAAATGTGCTCTAAGAAATTTAGTTTTTTATATATGTTTTTTCTTTGCAATATTCTTTAACACGAAAAAATATTTCAATCCCCTCCGTTTCGTGATATGTAATTTTCACTGTATTTAAAAAAAAAAATGATTTCTACCAATGAAATTAAACGTGAACACAACACACTTTTACTGCACACAAAAAAAGGGAAAATCTATTTATACATTGTTGCACGAATATGTAAATTTAAGAATGCAAGAATTTTAAATCCTGAATTGTAAACAAAGTTATAATTACTAACAAAACTCTATAAAAAAAGATCTGTTGCGCCAATTTTGTAAAATATTTTAATTTTGATTAAAAATAATAATTAATTTTTATAATTAATTCATTGAAAGGGAAATATATCTCTATAAGTCTCCAGAAATTCAACTTCGATTTTAGGGATATTATTGTCATCACTAGGGGAAAAAATGTAAAAGTTGAACCATTTTAATCAAAAAGAATTTCCACAAATTTTTAAAAAGCAAATTTAATATTAGGTAATTTAATTTATTACAGACTTCTTTAAAAATATTTTCCCTTAAACAGAATTTTGTAACTATGAAAATCAGTTGAATTCATTACATTTAAAAATAATAATTGATATTTTTACTCCGACGTAATGGTGAAATTCTGTTGCTCTTTTTGGTAAAAAAGAGGAGGATATTATTTAAAAATTGAAAGGATGTTTCCTGAAAGAGGATTTTAAAATGTAAAATCAGAATCAATAATAAATCAGAAAAATACACTGAAAAGGATTCGAATTTTGCGTCTCACAATGCATCAAGAAATTATTGAAATGAATTTTTTTAATGCATTAAAATTAGCGTTGAATGAATGCCATCAATATGCTACAGTAACCACCAGGTTCATTATAAATTTAAGCTGTATCCATTCATTTATTTTAATTACCGTAAAATCCGGCGTATAACGCGCACTTTGAGCACAAGAAATTTACAGGTGCGCATTGTATGCCGGGTATAGAAATGATAGCTTCAAACAGAAAAAAAAAAGAGATGAATATAAAAAAAAATTAGACCTGTGTAGATCGGAATACTATTTAATTAAGAAACTACATACCTAATGAACTTAAATGGTTGTTTTAGAAGTATACTATATTTTTTTTCAAAAGTCTGGGATAATATCTATAATAAATGACTTAAAAACATAAGAGCGTTGCACATACATTTCAGGTTCCTTGGTGAAAAAGGGGATGCGCGTTATACGGTGAATATACCTAAAAATTAAAAATATCCTTTGAAAGTGTGGGCGCACGTTGTTCACCGGTGCAGGTTATACATCGGATTTTACGATAAGTACAAAAAAAAAATGGTTACATCGCATTAAATTATTTTTTTTTCAAAACTTTCATTTAGCTTTAGTTTTACGTGATTATTTAATTTACATGGATATCAAATTGCTATGAAAATTATAAAGAATCGATGCTACTACTCTATTGCAATGAGTCACAAGATAACCCTGCATGCAATTCACTCATTTTTCTCAGATGTTTCATTTAGAAAATATTGTTCTGTTCTACCGAATTCCCTTTGAGTGAACCCAAGATTACTTCTATTTTAAGCATAGCACGATCAAAAATAAAGTTTTTTAACATAGGGCCGTATTTGGGTACAATAGAGAAGAGCATGTTTCAAATTATGGTACTTTCTTCAAGATATCAGTTACCATAAATGATTACAGTGTTTTTCGTGATTTTAATATGATGTATAGGGTGTTGCTGAATTTGATCGACAAATTCAAAAGGTTGACAAGAGGCAAGATGCGGATGACAAATTACTATAAAACTGCGGTCGCAAACCGCGTTTAGTCGGAGTAAATTGCAAAAAAAGTTTTGAAGGGTGTGACGTCGAATGGAATGAAAAGGGGCAATAAGATGTAAGAAATACATTTGTTAGTCGTTTAGAATTCAAACAATGCATCGCAGCTAGACGTCAGAAATGCAACGACAAGTGATTGTCACATGAATTGTTGCCACGTTGGTCATAGCACAGCCCACACCGATGGACATCGGACGCGTTCAAGCAAATCCGGTGTGCTAGATGTTGTCAGCTCAAGCGACGACGATCTGTGCCGTGAAAACATCCACTATAGCCACCAGGTGTCATACGCAAGCGATTTTAGATGGCCCTAGAAGAAGAAATCAGAATGATTGAAGTCAAGGGAGCGTGGAGGTCAAACAAACTGTCCACCGAGTCCAATACACCACCCGGGATATGTAGCATGGAGATGGTTACGTACTCTAATCGAAAAATGTTTTGATGTATCATCATACATGAACCACACGTTCTGGTGTGCAATGGCTGGTATTTCTTATAACAACTCCAAGAGAAATGGAGAATTTTCATATGTGTATAGGTTTCTTCAAACCTACCATGGTGCTTTGAATCCCTACATTCGCTTGGCCACCCTCCTCGCCTGGCACATCGTTCTCCCGATAGCTACTATTTTTATGATTTTCAACGACTAAACGGTTTGCGATCCCATGTTCTAAGATGATTCGTCATTCCTATGCTACCTATTATCACTTCTCTCAATTTGTCGGTCGAATTCGGCAACAACATGTATATTGACGTAGAAGTAGAATAACTTGTAGCTGCTAAAAGCTTTTGAATTGCAGCAGGAATATCTTATTTCTTCTGTTAGATTCAGTTAAATATTCAGTTTACTTCAAGTTTAGGTACATTGTTTAATTTTTTTTCAGACTCTTTTTCAGAATCCGTAAGATATTTTTTAAATGCCGTCTTTGCATAATTTCAAAAAGTAGAATCTAATTTGAGAGGTTTTTTCAAATTAAAAATTTCTCCAACAGTATATTAAATTCTGAATGTACTATTTTATTTAGAGAAGAGTATGTTTTATTATATTTCTTATTTCTGTAGTTTATAAAATCCATTTTTTCTAATATAAAATGCGTCTTACTTATCGCTTCTTACAACTCTAATGCTATATTTTTATTAAGGTAACAGAACACCTTCGAAGAAATTTTTTTGAATTAACCTGAATTTTGCCTGTTAATGCATATTTTATGACCTTATGGGTCTTTAAAATCAGAAAAACACCCAAGTAAAGTCTTATTAGTGCACATTTTTTCTGTGAAAGGGGTATTTTATGAAAAATAAGCAAAAATAAGACTTTACGCAAACATGATAACTGAAAATAAAATAAATATATTGACATTTTGTAAATTGAATAATATAGCATACAACCTTATCTAGGGAATAGACACTTATTTTGGTAATATAACCATTACGTGAAAAGCTATTGTGTTTCGAGCTTCTTAACGTTGAAATTTTCTTTTAAAAGCTATTGTAATTTTCACTTTATTGCTGTATAAAAAAATTTCTACTCAACATAAAATCTTAAGAGAGGTCTATTCCCTGTATTAGTATTTAAAAACATATATATAAAATTTTTATTTCATTCAAGCATAACTTTTTGAGATATTGTGTTTTGCGGTAAGAAAAATGTAAAAAAACTCATTTTGAGAAAACAACAAAAATAACATTAAACTAATCTGATTACAAGAAAAACACTTACTTTCTTATTAAAATGCACCAGATTTATAATTCTCTCCATCTTTAACTTCTAAAACAATATTTTTTTTCTTTTTAAGGGCTCTTAAAATTTTCCTATGTTTCTTTGTTTTGGGGTCTGCGTTATGAATCGATTCACGGATTCTGGATTTATCTAAATGTTTATATCCCCGTAAGGTAAACACCCCAGGATTTCAATATTCATCTTATTAAAAACTTGAGGCACCCATTTAATCCCTCATTGAAAAGTATAACAGCATCATACGACCCAAATTTAATTGTTTTGAGCGAAACAAATACTACTTTCGGAACTTTTTGCCAGACTATTCCGTTAAAACACTCATTTGCATTTTGCGTGCGTCCATGTAAGCACTTACTTAATATCTGTTTGTCGCATAGTTCTAAATATACTGGTTTAATTTTATTTAAAACATCATTTGATAAACCAGCATATTTTGTGGTACATTTTGTTCCATTTGCCACCCCCGCTGAAATAACACCAGCTGTCTTTCCTATTGG